>JAFVLL020010848.1:0-34398 GCA_021397915.2 Tor tambroides
TTAAGTTACTCAATGTTAATTTAAGGGACAACTGGAATATTTTAGTTGACTAAACTAAACATTTTAAGTCAGCGGGGTAACAAATTATTTTAAGTTGAAACAACTATTTTGTTTTACAGTTGTAAAGAGTCCACTGAAGGCAAGCGTAGTGAAGAACCCAAGAGCAGTTTATTTACAACAGTGAAATCCAAAATCCAAATATAATCCGAACAGACGAAGACTTGACTTGAAACAGGCTTGACACGAAACAGGCTTGACATGGCATGAACAGACTAGACTCACCGACAGCAGGTTACAACATTAATACACGACAAGAAACAAAGGCAAGGACATGGCTACTTATAGCAAACAGAGAGGATCACATGACATGAACAAACCAATGGGAAACAAGACACATGACTAAGACAACCAATGAGAACATGACACAATGAACAAGGGAACCAATGGCATGGAGACATGAGGGAAAGGGAAGCATGACACAAACAGGAACCATAACTAAACTTCAAAATAAAAGACATGAAAACATGAACATGAAACAGAACCCCAAAACCCCATTACAACAGTGTAGTTACATGTAACGGAATTACATAATTTAATTACAAAATAAATGTAATTGTAATCAGTTACAGTTACTTAGAAAAAATGTGTAATTAAATTACAGTTACTTAAGAAAATGTTAACGATTACATCTGAATATTTTCCACATACACTCACATACAGATTTTATCATGAATTGCAGTGACTGCTCTAAAATATGAGACGCCAGTGTTTCAGGAGTTTAGGACATGCTTATTCAATAAGTTTTATTTCCTATTTGGGTTTATGTATATTTATTATTTAAGATGAACTTTTTTCCAAAGCGTTGTTAGATGCCAATGTTTCCTGTCATAGCTGTGCGAAGATTTGATTTTGACTAAACAATTTCTTTTGGTTTTAAATCTGTATTTAACCTCAGAATGATCTGAAAGTAGTATTTTGAGGTGGCTGTGCTTAAATTATAATAATCTTATTTCAGTTGGTGAGGGATTCTGAAAGTCTGACAGTAGTCAGTGTTGAGCGTATGAGGGTTTACATGTTAGAAAATGATTAACAGTTGAAAACATTAGATATTTAGAAAAGTAATCAAATGCAATCAGTTACATTACTTTAATAAAGTATTTGAAATAGTTACACTACTTATTACCAGTGTTGGGGAAAGTTACATTTAAAAGTAATGCATTATAATATTGCGTTACTTCCTAAAAAAGTAACTAATTACATTACTTAGTTACTTTTTATGAGAAGTAATGTGTTACGTTACTTTTGCGTTACTTTTACGTTACTTTTTAAATATGAGCAAGGCTTGATTGTTTGTTATTAATATACAAAGTTCTATTTATAGCAAATGTAAAAGCCCTTACACACCAAAAAGTTAATGAATAAGCCTCAGGCTGAAGGAAAAGTAAATTCATGTCTGTATAGGAGAAGAAAGTTCAACACTCTTCAGCAATAAAAAACAATGAAGTACAATTGTTAGTTTATCTAAAATCATTTTTGCTTATTAGTATGATTGAACTGGATCATCAAAGGTCAGCAGCAAAGACATTGGTTAATAAAATGGGAGATACATTTAATTATTGCAGGTTTGCATCATATTCTGAGTTTGCATTTCACTGTTTTAATTTATTCTGATGAATACTGAATCTGTTTTTTTTTTGAGACTGAGATGAATTAATGCGTGTTCATATTTAGTCTAGAACTACAGTAAGATCATGTTCACACAGTGAACACTTCCGTTTTCTCTCAATATGGGGACAGGAGACTTGTCAGTCAATAAATGGGAAAACAAAGTAACTCAGATATTTTCTTGTAAATTAAAAAGTAATGCGTTACTTTACTAGTTACTTGAAAAAAGTCATCTGATTATGTAACTCACGTTACTTGTAATGCGCTACCCCCAACACTGCTTATTACATTTTAGACAGGGACAGGGTAACTTGTAATCTGTAACCTATTACATTTCCAAAGTAACCTGGATGTTCAAAAAGGTATATATTTGGACTACTTTTGTTTTTAGACGGAAGCATGATGCATTCAGGAGGCCGAATCAAAAGCAGATGTCTTTTGAAAGATGATTAATCCTCCAAAAATGACAATGAAACAGCAAGTGTGGTAAAAGCTGCATTGATTGCATTACAATGTGTGCTTCAGCTGAGCTGCAGTCTGGCGCACTGACCGCTCTCAGAGCTGCAGGAACCCAATGGCAAGCCCAGTCACCCGCGGGAAATAAAGGCTGAGGAGGTCTGACACGTCTTTGCTAGGGGAAATCATTTGGACGGCGACGTCGCAAAGATGGTGCTGCTTCTGCTCGCGGCGGCGGGGTTTGGGCTCTTGATGCATGAAGCCACGGCTTTGCCTGTCTGGAGACTTGAGGTATGCTATTAGATTTTCATCAGGACGATCGTTTCAGAAGCGCTCGTTTTCCTTGCATAACTCTAGACACGCGTCAAAGCGGCTCAAAGGCGTCACGCAGGATCCATTGAAACCCTCGAGTTATAAAACTACAAGTCGTAAGCGGTCGTCCAAAAAAAAAAAAAAGCGCAACGGAGTGGGACAGAACGCAACGCGGGGGATCCGAGACGCGGCGAACTGCTTTGAACTTGACGCGTCGTTCTTAAAACGCAGTGCTCGTGGCGAGACGCGACGCGGTGGCGAGCGACGTCTGTCTGACAGCAGTAATGACATTCTTCTGCATTTCCATTCGGTTTCTTTTCTGTGTGTGTGTGTGTTTCTCTTCTACTTTTACATTCTGAAACTTTCGAGGATGCGCTTTTGGCAATTCCAAACAATGCATTTTGGTGTTTTGTGGCTTTTAGGCTTCTTCACTTTGACTGATTCATACTAGTGTAGCCCTTAGAAAAACAAAAACACTTAGGCTAGACAATATTTAAAATATACTGTTGTTCTCCTTTCTCTTCGGAGAAACTCATTTTCCACTCACAGGCTTCTCCAAAGTTTTGTCCTGGCTATAAAACTCTCCCTAGATTGAGTGCATTCACTCCCCCTAATAGGCTACCACCTGCGAGGAGAACTGTAATGCCTGGAGAGAGCTTCCCATTCATCACTAGGCAGGGTGCTTGGAGGCACATGTAGTCCTGGAAGTATGGGCAGTCCCGAATCATGAGCCGTGAACACCATGTGAATATAGGCATGAAATAAAAACTACTTAAATGCATGTTATAGATCTTACTGTGAACAGTTCATCTGTGCATGTTTCATTTTTTTTAATGTTTTGACCTCGAAATGTTTAATCAAAATATCATAACTGGATGTTTAAATGACTATGACATGTCTCTGGTGACTTCTGCTGTCATTTAGTGCACTTAATAGATGAGGATGAGTTTGTTTCTTCATCAAAATGGATTTGGAGAAATTTAGCATCACTTGCTCACCAGTTGATTATCTGCAGTGAATGGGTGCCGTCAGAATGAGAGTCAGTTAATGTCTTGTGAAGCAAAAAGCTGCGTGTTTGTAAGAAACAAATCCATCAGTAGGTTTTTAACTTCAAACCGTTGCTTCTGCCTAAAACATGAGTCCATAATCCATAATAACGCTTCCTTCAGTGAAAAAGTGTTCTGGTCTGAATCAGGAGAGAAATCTGCACAGATCAAGCAGCGTTTACAAGCTCTAAACAAATATGTGGCTGGATTTTGATGTGAGAGACAACAGGAGATGCACTTTTTCACTGGAGGAAGAGTTATTATGGATTATGAACTCTATGGTATTTTAGTTAAAAGCATCTTAATGCTGAATTTGTCTCAGCTTTTGTCTTCTCCAGATGTTAACTGATGGACTGGAGTGGTGTGGATTATTGTGATGTTTTTATCAGCTGTTTGGACTCTCATTCTGACGGCACCCATTCACTGCAGAGCATCCATTGCTGAGACACTGATGCAGAGACACATTTCTACAAACCTGATGAAGAAACAAACTCATCCTGATCTTGGATGGCCCGAGGGTGATTACACTTTCAGCAAAGTTTTATTTTTGGGTGAACTATTCCTTTAAACCTCACTTTTGAATGCCATGCCCTCATCTCAACATCCAATCAACAGCTGATGCATTTAGTGTACTCACCTAACCAAGTACTCACCTATTTTTCTTTTACAATAATCACTTGGATGTACTGTAAAGGCCATTGCACACTGAGTCTGAAATTTTCGCATGCGTTTTTTCGTATTCCCCATCCTTTCCTATCAAAATGCATGCAACGGATGCGAAAACGCAGAAAATCGAACCTGATCTGAATTTTTTTGGATGGACGAAAGTTTCAGAGGCAGTGTGCAAACGTGATTGATACAACGTGAGGTTGTATTTATTTTTTAACGTGCAAAAATTTTGGACGAAAATTTCGGACCTTAAGTCACAATACAAAAAAAAGATCTGTCACTACTTTTATTTCATTGTGACTTTTCAAATGAAATTTTAGAGTTTGATATACTGTTTACAAAAAAAATATTTAATGGGAATAGCCAACACATCTACATTTGAATGGATGTCAAAGGAGACGGCAGCTGTTAACTAACTAACTAACCTAAAACAAACCCTAACCCCTTGCCTGCCACTAACTAGCAATTGCATTAGCCAATCATGGTTTACAGCTGTGATGTAAATAAAGGTTGCTGGCTATTTACTAATAAAATATAACGAATCCTTCTGAATGTCCTGTCCTGTTAAACTTTTTGTCAACACAGGACAGCGCTCTTCAAGTGACTTCATTAAGTCTAAAGAGCCCAGATACAATCCAAGATAGATCTCACTGTCCTTTCAAGATGCAGTATTGGCACTTCTTGTTATTATGTGCATTACTGAATGTAGATGGAAGGTACAGTATGGTACTATGCTCCATCTGTAGGAGTTATATAATCAGTCTTTTGTCCATCCTTGGGGACAAGGCTGAAATTTGTGTATTGGCAAGGATAGTATGACTTTACTTGGGTCGAGACAGTTTACCCATCAGTGTGTTACTGACCCCTCGACTGTCTCTAGGATTTTAACCCTTGCATTACTTGTTGTCCAAGGTTTTTCAGTCTGGCTGGTTTATGGAAGTGTTGACGGTTTCGTTTGGGATATTTAGCTATTGGCTTTGGCACTGTCTCAGTAACGTATCCAGTACACATCTCAGACCTTTCTATTTCACAGAAGACTTTTCTGGATCTAGCAGTGTTACATAATTTACAGTCAGCATTGGCAGCTCATGACCGAGTGTTAAATCTACTCATGGCCAACAGCTGAGAAAGCTGTCAGACGCAGTGACAGAATAGATAAGAGTAGCTCTTTTGACTTGTATGAACAATATGAACATCCGTTTTGGAACGTGTCTGATCATTCGGTCATCACAAAAGTAGCTGGGAAGATAGTTTGTCTTTGTCGCGGAAGGAGCATCGATTAGGCTCTGAAGTATCGCATTTTAGATTAGGAAAGGCTTTAACAATTAATTACGTCGCTCTCTTGTGTATTATGTTACTTGTTTGTTCGAATAGATCTCTTGATTGATTGTTTGAGCTGAGGTCAGCCACTGTCAAACATGGTTCCTCGTGCATTACAAGCACCTTGAACCGTGATTCTTGTGAGCGGCTGTATCCTGGAAGGAGCTGGAGATTGAATATAGGCCACAGTGTCTTGTCATGTATCGTTATGCAGTGTGGTGCTACAAAGAAAAGAGTCTTTGAGAATACCAAACATATGAAGAGGAAAGCAGCCAAACCTCAAGACACTTGGCTCAACCTGCTACCTGCAGATTTATCCGTTTTCTGTTCCTGAATCTAACAGCATGACATGGATATGATTAGTTGTATAGGCCTATATCCTGATATCCTGCATGTGGAGAAAATGACCTGCAATTCTAAGAAAATACAACGATCAGAGACTCTTTCCAGGTCATTACCCAGGAAAAGGCTGCTTGGCGGCATTATCCCTGTATTCAGTGTATGCTAAATTACCTTTAATCCACTTTCTTCACATTCATCCTCATCTGGTTTGCTTGCTACTTACTGCTTCAGACAAAAAGTCCTTGAATATGATCCAAAGATTTGATGCCATGTATTTTGCAAAGTTATCCGTATCCATCCTCTGATCCCACACCTGAGAACTGTCCTCAGGGTTATGCGGATCTTTTAAAAGTAATGCATTACAACAATGCATAAAAAAGTAACTAACTACGTTACATAGTTACTTTTTATGGCAAGTAATGCATTACGTTACTTTTGCATTACTTTTTGTCACCTGGGCTGGGCTTGTTTATGTTTTAAAAACAAAAAACCCAAAAGTTATATTTTTTGGCAACTCTAAAGGCCCTTTCACACCAAAAGTGAGATGAATAAACCTTAGGCTGAAGGAAGTGCCTCTGTCTCTTACTCCCAGTTTCTCTCAGCACAGAGACAGGAGAGCTGTCAGTGAGTAAATGGGAAAACAAAGTAACTTGCATTACTTTTTTGAAAAAGTAACTCTGATATTTTGCTGTAAATCTAAAAGCAATGCGTTACTTTACTTGTTACTTTAAAAAAGTAATCTGATTATGTAACTTGTTACTTGTAATGCGTTCCCCCCAACACTGATCATTAGAGACCGGTTATACGAAAAATGTTGGTCAGTAGTCAAACATTTCTCTGGATTTCATTGCAGACCAAAACAAGTCTCTGCTCTCTTTGCCACCACAGACCGATTCTCTATAGCACTATTCTCCACAAACCATTAAGTTCCCAGTGTACTAGACTTTAAATGCCAATCTTTGCCTTACTTCAAGGTGTTATCGCTAGTCAAACAGAGATGCTGAAAGGCTAAATGAGGAATTCTTGCAATCATACATATTCCAGTTGGACTGAAGGTTTAACAGTAGACCAGAGCTCTGTGGAAATGATCTCTGATCCTGTGGCTGCTTGGGACTAAACCACCACCTTCTTTTGTCTCGGAAACCCACTTAAGTACCAGCTGCGAGTGACTGGAATGCACACAGCAAACAGTCCTGGGAGGCTCCTTGTGCCAGCTGCAGAAAGCCGCATGATTTCCAGTTGACATTGACATTGGCAACCAACACCAAACCTCAGAGTTGGGCAAATAATGTGGCTCCAAATCATGTCCTGCTAAAAAACGTATTTGATATATTTAGTGATGCCTTTAAAATGGCATTCGAAGAATTTGCACTTGTTGCTCTTGAAGACTCTGTTCATCATCGGTTCTCTAAGAGAAGGACGTACAGTTTATGAAGGCTTGTATTATTATTACAATAGTACTGAGCAGTAATACTCATGTATTCTGGATAAGTCACCCATGTATTAACTTCACATGTTTCTTGAAATGCACTCATGTCCCATTGTGTTTCTTCTTGGTTCATGGGGTTCTGGGGCTCTCCGAATAAAGTCCTGCGAGCGTCTGCTTTGGCGTGTAGTTGCACCAACCTGCAAAGAGACCCTACTCAAGTCTCAAACTCCTTTACATCACGAGTTCAAGAGTAGCTGAACACATATTGTATGGTTAAACTAGGCGGCAAGCTGATCGCCCCAAACCACTGTCATTTGGGAGTTCCACTCCGTCAATGTATCTTGAACCTAAAATACGTTTTTCCATTTTCAGTTATTTTCCACTGGAAAAGAATGGAAGTCTTGCTTGCCAAGAGTGCAGCTTAAAAAACCACGTCTGCTTGTAAATGCATGTGATATAAAGGCAGGCCTAAGAGTCTGGTCTGAAAGCGAATCGCTTCAGGAATGTCCCCTCTGCCCTGTCGGACTAAAATAGTCTCCATCTCCTCTAGTTGTAACTATCTTGACTTTACTGCTCCTATCAGCGTTTGCAAGTGGCATCTGCTAGCTTTTTACCTTTTAAAATACTAAGACTCGGGCGCTCTATCGCCACTTGACCCTTTTCCAGAAGATTGAGATAAAAGTCAGCAAAGGACATTACGGCACGTATAGAAAATCCTCTGTGTTAGTCCATGTAGTCATCCGGTTTGGAAGACTGTAGCTCTGTGTGAAGCAAAAAGGAGCCAAGCTTTATGCAAACACTGTGGATTTCTAACCCAGAGACTCCTTGGCTCTCTGCTGTGTTTGTGTATGTGTCTGTGAATGTCTGCTTAATGTGTCTGTTTCAGACACTAGTTTAAGGTCAGATTACCAGTGAAGTGAAACAATTTGGACAGCTTTATGAAACCCAGAGAGCGCTCTCAACATCAACTTCTGAGTTCAAATTCAGGCCAAATACCTTCTGGGATTAGAATATAAAATGAGGCATTTTTTTTGTCTAGTAAAAGACATGTTTTAATTTTTTCCCTTTTTTTCCCCATAGACTTACATCTTCCTGCCAATTCATTACAGTGCACATTATTATGAAATCAAAACTGTTAGCTTTGAGACCTTCATATAGTTGATAGTCCTTTAGTGGACACACGGTTACAGTCTCATTTGCTGCTAAACTGACCAAAAATCTTGATCTTGCATGCATTATTTTTTTCTAATACATGCTCTCTAGGATTAATTTGACCCCTTCCACTAAATTACAGCGTAATTACTACCTGTCACCAACTAGCAGTAGAAACATAGTCTTTAGTTAAGTTAGCACTTGTACTTTATTTTTTTCAACAGCTGTTTGCAAAGAAATTGGCTGGAATTTATTGTTGAGAATGAAACGTATTCATGAAAGTGCTTTCATCCATGGTTTTAAAAGGGTCATCGGATGCAAAATTCACTTGTTGTTTGAACATAAATGTGTGTTGGAAGTGTGTGTACACATCCATCCTATAATGATAAAAATCCACCCAGTGTTTTTTTTAAATCCCTATTTTAAAATCCCCTTTCTCAAATCAGGCTGTTCTGAGATTCCTGTCAGAATGACGTAGTTCTGTACAGGCCCCTCCCACGATAGTTGATTGACAAGACCGTCTTACCTTAGCCCCGCCCTGAGTGAGCTGAGAGCTGTCCTCCTCCAGTGCAGGGGAAGACAAGATGTCTCCGATTAAGCGATTGAAGTGTTTAGTTGTTGGATGTAGTAATGAATATAGCAGTCATCATTAACTCCCGACATCTGAGCTGCTGAAGACGCAGAGGATTACGTTTGTTTCTGAAGGGAAACAAACCCCTGATCTGCCTAAATGCGTCTATGTTCATGCGACTCATTCGTGATCCAGCTTCACCTACAGAAGAAGTGAGTATAAGGGTTTTTAATGAATCTTTGCAAATCGCCTTTCCTAATAATGTTCTAATTAGGAAGTTTCACGATGAATGCGGCTAAAGTAAACAGTCCCTCAGAGAGTGGCTCGGAAGAGAGGGGCGGAGTCAGCAGAGCTCATTAACATTTAAAGGAAAATGCTACAAAACGGCTTGCTCTGATGAGCTGTTTTTGACAGGTTTAAAAAGGTGCTTTTTTTACACTACCATTGAGAAATTTTAACCAAACTATGTTACAGACTTTTCATTAAGACCCTAAAGAATCATATCAACTTGTGGAAAATGGGCATCCGATGACCCCTTTAAAAAAAGATCATTTGATATGTCCCACCGAAGCTTCCTGTGAATCATGTCAACAATGTCATGAGCTCTTTAAAGTTATATTAATGTTTATTTGTTGTTGATTTTCTAGAATGACCACTCATGTAGTTGAGTACTTCAGCAAGTTGATAGCATGTGTTTGCTGTGAATGTGTGTGCTGTGGTTGCACAGTCTGACCAAAAATGTAGTTTTCAACTCAGCAATACCGCAGAGGTCAAATTCTTTCACAAGAAAAATCACACAGATAATAAACTCCCAGAAAAAAAAATGTATGTGTGATTAGAGCAAATCTGAATCTGAAAGTTTATTTACACATCAGATAATACTGTTGTGTGTGTGTGTTTCAACTGTAGTATTATAATAACATGATGTGTAAATCTCTTAAAAGCCTCTTAAGAGTGCTTCTGGCTGGAGTCGAGAATCTTCTTTGATTTACTATAGTAATGCTCTGAAATAACTATTCTACTTTATCATCACTATCAGCGAGAGCCATGACACTCACAGTCTGACAGCATCTGATTTTAACTTTTTTTTTTGTTTAAATAGATAAAATGACTTAATTGAAAGGTCATGCTGTTGTGTATTGGTGATTAAACCAAATGTTCTTATTATATATGACAATTATCTTGTATTTTGAGTACGAAAGGAAATGTGAAACACAATAGCAGGTTTTGAATGTGTAATAAGGGTGATTAGTTTGGAGTTTTAGGCTAAGAATTTGTAATATTTACCACTTGTACAAAATAGTTCATTAGTGAATTAATGTGCTACTGTAATTGAATGTAATGCGTTGCATGCACTGTTCTGTATAAAGAGCATGACATAATTGTCTTACATCAGACAGTGGAGCAGTCTGGCTGAAAGATGAGAAGAGCAGTCCAAGAAGTCTGACTTAATAACTGAACTGAACTTTCTCATTTGACTCCTGACTAATCAATACAAGATGTGTTCCTGGTTCAACAAGCCATTTATTAGAGCAAATTACACTTTAAAGCACCTCACAAGTGGACTTATCGCTCTTGTAGGAGCAAGCGTGGCACAGACCTTCATGGAAAATCCTGCTCACAGATCAATCTAATCTAATCTGAGATTTTTTTGTCCAAGGAAGAAGCTCTCATGTCTGGTGTTTTAATCATTGGAATTCAAAAAGACGCCCGCTCCCATGTGCTTCAGCTTTCCAGAAACAAACGCTACACGCTCACTCCAGAGAAACTCAAGTGGGACAAATTTAAGCTGACTTACAAGTAAGAATCCTTTTATGTTTTTGTGCATTCGTCTGATATCACAGCCGTCTGTTTGAAGTCCTGCACGGCTTCTGTTTTGTTGATATTTTATAACCTGTTTACATTTTTTCCATGTTTACCCATGTTTGGAAGCTCTAGGATTTCAAAAGCGTGTATCCAAAGGACAATGAGTACAGAATTTGTTTCCCTCTGGTCATACAGTATATTTATGCCATTCATTTTTCGTTGGGGTCTTGCATATCTTGGTCTGTGAAAGTCTGATCTGGTATAAAACTTCTTTTAGAAATTATTTTGTGTTTCACAGCAGGAAGCAAGTCATACAAGTTTGGAACAACATGAGTAGATGATGGCAGAATCATTTAACCTCAGTGAATAAATGGACATTTTTTTGTTTACTTGTCCACATTTTAATGGGTGCTTTGTGTGTTCATGCAGACTGCTGTCATTTCCAAGTAATCTTTTGAATGCCAGTGACACAAGGAGAGGCATAGCCAAGGCCTTCTCTATGTGGAGCGATGTCTCGCCCTTCAGTTTTCGTGAGATCCCATCAGATCAAGAGGCTGACATCAAAATCGGTACGTCAAATACATTTTTGTTTGTTTGTTTGCTTGTTGCAGTACAGAGGAATTTGAAGTGACAAAGTAACACAGAATGAGGCAAGTTTGTGGTTTTGTGTTTCTGAGAAAAAGGTTTTTTGGCATAATTTGCCAACTATGGTCACAACTTTCATCATTAACGATATAGTTCAAGGATTTGGTGTCTCCCAAATCTAAAGTTTTAGCGAACATTCGCAAACACCATCGCAAAGTTGTATGGTTGGACTCTCGACCTGTGGTTAGAAGCACAGTTTGTTGTTACTATGGCCGCATTTACACTGCATGGTTCAAGTGACCCAATTCTGATTGGCACAGATCGGATATGGCCCACGACCGTGTAAGCAGGAAAAAATCGCATGGATTCCGATATTCTCCGATCGGTTTCAGGCCTCATTCATATGTGGAAATAAATCAGATATGAATCGGATACGTGCATTTGCGCCTGCCGTGTAAGCGGTCAGATCGGATATTCCCCTGTAAATGCGACTCCTACATCATTGAAAAGTGAGTTTTTTGAAACATTTCACGGCACAGACATACCTGTAACAAATGAAACATCTCTAGTTGAGTAGCAGAGTATTAATTTCGTTCGTTTGTGTTAAATAAAAGGCGATCTGACGCTGAAATGTGTTGCTTTTGAAATCACGCTGAGTGCTTGCTGCTGCTGTCAGATGAGCGCTTCAGTCCCGTTCCTTCCATTGAAACCACAAAATAAAATACACACAAACATGTCTCTGCCTTTGATATACAATCACTGATGGATGCATTTGGTTTTAATTACTAAAAAAACACAGACGATGTGACATGCTTAACAATATCTACCACCTGAGTATTATTCCACTCGCAAGCTTTCAGCAGAGCTGAAGATCATCACTGTCCTGAAGAATTTGTTCTAGACTATAATTATAATTATTTTGATGTATAGATGTAACTATTGCATTAAAAACGTTTCTATATGAATTCCATGCCAATAAATTAAACTCAATGTACTATTCAAATTGATTTGTGATGTCATATATGCTATTTTTGGCTTGTTTCACCAAGTGCAGTGTAAAATGCACGCATCAGATACGGGTCACTTTTGAAAGAAATGTAAGCACGTCGTCTAAAAAATCGCATATAGTCACAAAATCGGAATTGGTCATCAAGACCTGACATGTGGAGATCATGCACTTGAGCAAAACAAGCAAGCTGACATGTAGCTCAATCTATATCTTTCATTCCATACGTATACAATTTCATTCTACATCTTTTAGGTTCTTAAGAGAATTAAAGCACTGTTTTTGAAGAGTGTGCATGCGTGTACCAGGAAAATAACAGAGAACAAAAACGCGATTCTTCCATTAATTTGATTAAGTAAAGTTATCACTCTACCACCTGCTTGACATAATTAATGATTAAGGTGGTTCGAACGACGAATGCGTGACAAAGTTTTTTCATTTTGCATTTTTGGGAAATGGTCCTAAATTGCTAGTTAGTTTCTTCAACAATGTATTGTACTGCGGTTAGTTAAGCAGCGAGTTACGTCATTGTTTCAGGAAATGCACCTCTTGCTTGTCGGTTCCTCAGATTGACATGATTCTCATTGATCACTGCCAGGTTCAGAAGATCCACCCGTGACTGGTGGTGAACGGTTTGTACTTGCTGGAAGTTGTGTTTGAGTCAGGTAAATTAAGATAAATGGGACTGATTCTGAGTTGTATTATAGACAGGGAGACATACAAAAAAGGGGATATATCATCTTTGGTATAATGCGTATAGGAGAGGATGTACTATTCAAGAATCATATTGGTTGTTTGACTTTCATCAGGCTTCTACTCTGGAAACCACACCGACTGTCTGCAGTCCTACCTGCACCACTGTTTTGACGGCATCACTGGAGAACTGGCCCACGCATTCTTTCCTCAGACCGGAGAGATCCACTTTGATGATGACGAGTACTGGATACTGGGAAACATGCGCTTCAGCTGGAATAAAGGCACGTGTTTTTTTCCCCCCATTGGGTGAAAATTGAGAAAACTGGAATCTGATTGTTTACTTGCCTTGCTACCATGTTGTAGAAATGGTCCAGAAAGCTTTCTGAGTGTCATAATTTTAAGAAATGTTCATTACGCCAAAATAAATATACAGACACCATAAAATAGACCAGATAAAGCATATCAAAACCCCTACTTATTATTAATTCTGACTAGGTTTGGGAATCGAAAATCAATTCCAATTCCAGAATCGGATACTTAAGGTCAGGAATCGGATACTTGTTGTAAAATGAAAAATTCAGTTCCGCCTATCAATTCCTGTGTGCACATCTTTTTTTTAATGTGGTGTAAAGGGGCTGATAAAAATGTATTTGTCTTTGAATCATTCATTCAAGAGATTCATTCAAAAACACTGATTCATCCAGTAATGAAACAAGTCAATCTTGAGTGAGTCATTGAATCATTCCATTCAGAAATGCCATGAGATTTTGTTTAGTTGTCTAATGTTTTTTCTTCAGAATTGTGAGAGAACCACAATATCCATTAAAATAAAAGTCTCAATTTATCCAGAATCGTGCAGCACTATTTTCCACTCAAACAGCTCTTAATCGAGTCCAGTTTTTATGTAGCTGGCTGATTTTTGTTTATGGTATTCAACAGCAATTAAATGTTTTGCAAAAAGAGACACAGAATAAACATGTTTGATATCTAAATGTTTGACTTCATTTTTTTACCACATTGGAATCGAAACTGGGAATCGATAAGATTTGGAATTGATCAAATTCAAACGATACCCAACCCTAGTTCTGACTGTAAACAAGAGCCTTTAAGAAGCATTAAGAAGCACAGTTTTCTTTTTAATTAAAGCTTTAACAAGTACAATCACACTAGAACATTCAAATCTGTGTTTGTGCTGCCAATGGCCCAAAAAGAGCAGTTTTCTGTATACGCATGAAACAGTTTCTACAAAATTCAAATGATTACAGAAGTTTAATAAAGATTAAAAACGGATATAAACACTGATGTCTATGGTAGTGATCAAAATAGATTAAATCACCTTTTGAAAGTAACAATGTGTCAAATAAAGATTATATTGATTATATTTTTTCGCCAGTAGGTGGCGACAAGTGACTGTTAAAAAATGTAATTATCATTGAATCATTCATTCAAGTGATTCATTCAAAAATGCTGATTCATCCAGTACTGAAACAAGTGAAGTCTTTATGAGTGAGTCATTGAATCATTCATTCAAACAATGAAAAGAATTCCTTAAAATTAGTTACAAAAAAGACTGCAGCAATTAACATTTTATTAGAACCTCTCATAAATTGCATGCTGTTTTATTTAGTGGTATTCAGAATCATGATTTATGCAGCTCTATTTTTAGGGGTTAAAAAGAGGAAGCAGATTTGACCTGTATGTGTTTGTGTCTGTGATTGTCGTATTCAGGAGTGTGGCTGACAGATCTAGTTCACGTGGCGGCTCATGAGATCGGTCATGTACTGGGTTTGATGCATTCCCAGAATCGCAAGGCTTTAATGCACCTTAACGCCACATTGACAGGCCGCAAACTCATCACTCAAGATGAGGTTTGGGGATTACATCGACTCTATGGTATTTTACTCATAAGCACAAAAAAACCCATCAAAAATAACTATACAAACTGGATTACTTGTGTCATACTGTTGCATTTCTACAATTGACACCTGACACCCTCTTTTTCCTGTTTTCCTGTCCATACCACTGCAGGGTGTTTGGATCGATTATTTATATGTCCTGCTTGGGCAAGGAAGGGTTATTGTGACAGCAAGAGGATACTCATGCAGAAACACTGTCCTTCAAGCTGTGACTTCTGTTATGGTAAGAGGCTTGTTATTTCAGACCAGGAATCACCAAAAAAAAAAAAAATAGTGTATAGAAAAATCATGAGTCCTATCAGACCTAGACAATATAAAGTGTGGTCCTCATTGCAGTTTATTCCGGCCAATTCTGCCTGCTTAGACAGGAAGAGACCACCTGAAATAGATGTACAGCAACTAACCACAGATCATTTTGTTATTGCATGTTGTTGAGGGGAGAGTTTTTTTTAGTAGAGTATACCATAATAATAAACAGGTATCAAAAATGTATTTTTAAATTTTGGTAAATAATGGTGCGGGGTAATCTCCGTAAAATGTGTCTAAAATGGTTTACTAGGCTGAGATGTGTGAAATGTCTTTGATTTTTTTGACAAGCAAGCTAACGAAAGAAAAGTGGTGTGGGATGAGTTTTTGTGACAAATGCTGTAGGTGAGAATCAAACCCTAATCTTCCAGACAGGGTGGTGCTCAACCACTGAACTACCGAGAAGAGGAGTACTAAGAGACGGATGAAGTATGAACTCAAAATACCTTGAATGCCTTTACTGTGGTATTCAGTTAAATGATACAAAATGGCATAAAGATTCTACAAAGAGTACTAAATTTTCACAGAAGCTGGCTAACAAACAGGGAAGGCTCAAGACTGAACACCAGCGTATTGACTAGGCTTAACATAAATAGAGAAAAACACAAGTGAAAACAATCTGATTGGCAACTAAACTAGAAAACCCCAATATCAAAATGCTTTCTAGTTGCCAGAAAGGTCAGTTCAGGCAGAAGTCTTACAGCAGCTCCTCTGCTAGGAATGTAGTTTGGGTAGCAGCAGTGGAAGAGATGCTTGGCTTTTCCATAGAGCAGTCGGAAGTCCAGCAGCCAATGAACAGTGTATGTTGGTTGACTGCTGATGATGTCTGGCACATGGGGTAGGGATTAGAGATAGAGGGACAAGAGACGTGATGTGAGAGATGGGAGGAATGCGCCTTGATCTGGGCAGCAAGAGTCAGTAAAAAACAGGGTTAATCTTTCAGAAGATCTTGAAGGGACCAATGAAATGGGAGGCCAGTTTCTGAGACTCAGCAGGAAGTAGGAGATCCCTTGTTGAACCAAACCCTCTGACCTGGACAGAGTAGTGGCGTAGGACTGTGTCCTGATTAGCCTATTCCTGTTGAGTATCTATATACTGTAGGGATTTCCTTGCACTCCTCCAGGCAAGTTGGCATCTCTGGACCAGTTGCATTGCAGATGGTACAAAGACCTCAGACTCCAGCTCCAGAAAAAGGGGGAACACAAACAGGCATTCAAAGGGGGAAATATCTACAGAGGAAAAAACTAGGTGTTGTGAGTGAACTGTGCCCAAATCAAACATGAGCTCCAAGAAATCTGGTTGTTACAGACCAAGCATCTATTGGTTAACCCTCTCTGTTTAGCCATTAGATTGAGGGTGAAAACTAGATGACAGGCTGATGGATTCTCCAATAAAACAACTGGAATCATTTAAAAATAGGGAAGTTAACTATGACTTCAACTGGCTGGCTGGCAGTGGGTAGCTTAGTGAGGCACCTTCTCCAGCCAGTGTCTTCATTCTTCAAGTGCCAACTTTGAGAAGAGACAAAACAGCTCCTTACCCTAAGTCTGAGGCATCTACATCTACTATAAAGGGCAACTAATAATCCGGGAAGGTCAGTATGGGTGTGTAACTATTGCTGCTTTAGCTGTTTAAATACCCTGTCAGCCTTCTCTGTCTCCTTAGTCATAGAAGCTTCCTAGAGGTCTTTGTAGTTAGATCAGTAAACGGTTCAAACTCATATTTGTAAAAACTGTCTTTGACGTGGAAAAGTGCTTAGCGTCACGTCAGGGTCTGAGCAGACGTACGCACTTTTTATTGTCGGAGTATTGCAGGTTTTTTAAAATGTAAGCTGTTCTTGCAGCTTGCTGTTCTAAATTATGATGATTGGTGATATTTTATATGTTAATGACATTAATTAGGAGTCATTTACAAGGCAGATTGCTGAAACCATTCAACTGCGTGCAAGTTTAAGATAATTTGCGATTCACAGATTTCACATCTGAAAGAGAGGCGTATGTGCGATTTCTGTTCGTACGTTCATTCTATGAATCGCACGTACACATATCTGAGAAATGATCGTAAGATCAAATTTAGGATGGTTTCTGTGCAACATTTTATAAATGAGGCCCCAGGTGTTGTAGAGACCCAGTTTGGTGAAGATTGTTGCACTCTGAAGAAGTTCAAATGTGACGTGAAGTGAAAGTGACGTGTGGCCAAGTATGGTGCCTTATACTCCAAATTTGTGCTCTGCATTTAACCCATCCAAGTGCACACACATGGTAGTGAACACACACCCAGAGCAGTGGGCAACCATTTTTGCTGCGTCATCCGGCACAATCATAAGGTCTATAGCAGATCTTCCTGCAGACTTAAAGTGTCATGAAACCCTAAAACACATTTTTTGAGATGTTAAGATATATGAATAGGTTACACATCAGTGAAAACAACAACAGAACTCATTATGTCTATTATTAATGGAAAAGTGATTATTATTTACAATTTTTGGAGCAATTTCATTTTTCCGGTTCAAAAAGCAAAGTTGAACCAACATCACAAAAAGTGACGTATATGCGTTAATTTGCAGTGGTGATTGGCTGCCGTGTCTGGAGAGTACGCATCTATGTCATCAGTTTTCCAAACTTTTCTCAGTATTATTCATAAGAATGAACTCTTATGATCCAATCACTGCGCTGTATTATGCAAGAGGTTGTGTTACAGCAGAGAATTCAAATCTCATGAAAGAGCTTCCGCACTGTCCGCTCACCTCTGTAAACAATACCGTAACAATATTTAATATGTAACAATACATGGAGCGCGCATAAGAGAGCAGTTTCTACGCGGAACACCGCGATGAGAACACTCGCTGCGCGGAACATAGTTCATATCCGGACTAGAGCAAGCGTGTTTCAAGTTTATGTGAACATATTTCATATTCTCTCGTGCTCCGGAGCACCGTGTTTGCGCACATATCATGTCTTCTTCAAATTAAATACATGCAAATAAGGATACATCAGTACATGTGATCATGAACGTGATGACACGACAGATTATTGTGATACACAGCAGACAATGATATAAACCGAAAATCCAAATTAGAGTAAACCAAAAGTAACTGTCTTTATTATTTCTGTTTCAAAGATATTTTAATATTCATTCATCTGTATAATGAGGGTGTTGTAGGTCTGTTTTTTATTGGTTTTCTCCCCTCTTCCCACCCTTTACACTCCCACTTTTCCAAAGTTTTGCATGCCCATTTCTGGAGTCTTTTTCAGATCTAAGGTGTGAAAGACCAGTGCTGAAACAAGGAGGTTTCATGACACTGTAAGTTCCAACCATGCTCTAACACACTAGCCTACCATTTTTAAGTAATCCTGAAGACCTAGATGGTTAAGGTGTGTTTGATTAAGGTTGGAGCTAAACCCTGCAGGATGGTAGCCCCCAGAAGCAGGGTTGGCTACCCTTGGTCTATTGGGTGGAAAAGTCACTGCACTACTTCGGAAGAGTCCAGCAACTCGGGAGAAGCACGTGACAAATCGGAAGAGTCGCTACTGGTTCAGGATCAACACAGTAGTTTGAGAGGATGGCAGAGTAACAAGAAGCATAACAGTCAGAGCTCCATCTCGTCACAGATCCAGAGGACCAATTAATCTGTGTCATCTAAGGATTAGGGAAACTCAGGTCAGTTAATTAAATAAGAAAAAAACTGAATTTCTTCATTATTGTAACGAAGAGTCAGCAGAGTGAGGATCCAACTGCAGCTTTATTGACAATATGATCAGAATGATACAGGGTAAAGAGACAGCAAAAGGTTGGGGCAAGCAGCTTACAATCACAGTCCAAAGAACAGGCAATAAATTGGGGCAGGCAGCAGAGAATCAAACATGAGGAAACAGTCCAAGAAACAAACACAGAAAGATAATACACAAGGTAAACGCTCAGAAATGAGCACTGTAGCAAATCAAGACTTCGCAGTGAGTGTACGTGTGTGCAGAGCTTATATGCGTGTGTGCGTGATGAGGTGCAGGTGTGTGTGTAATCAGTCCCAGGTATGAGGGCTTATGGGAAATGTAGTCCGGATCAAAGGAGTCAATATTCGGGTGAAAGCTTCCTCTGGTGGTGCGAGGAAGGCGGTACGGGAGTCTCACTTGTAACAGAGCCCCCACCCTGCGAGCGGCTCCTGACATGAGGAGGCAAACAACACGGGAGTCTTCCATGTGGTCGAGAGGCCGGTCGTACCCCATACTCCTCCAGGCTGTACCCCTCCCAGTCAACCAGATACTGAAGTATACCACCCCGGCGCCTGGAGTCGAGTAGTTCACAAACCTGGTACGCCTCCTCATCATCGAGCAGAATGGGCAGGGGTGTTTGAACCTCGGCTCCCTCCTCCTGCACTCCTCTCAGACCACCAGCGGGTTTCAACAGCGAAACATGAAAAGTGGGAGAAATCAGATAATTAGCAGGCAAATATAGACAAAATGAAACTGGAGTAATTTGTTTGATCATTTTGAATGGACCAACATACCTAGGACTGAGTTTCTTGCATGGAAGTCTGAGGCGAATGTCTCTGGTGGATAGCCAAACCCACTGACCCGGGGCATATTCAGGACTGGGACGATGGTGGCGGTTGACCTGTTCCTCTTTTCTCTACCACAGCTTGCTGTAAGTGGGTGTATGCTCGATTCCAAGTCTCCTCCTCGCTGCGCCGCAACAATTCAGTGATTGAGGAAAGGTCTGATGGTTCACCAGACCATGGGAACAGGGGAGGTTGGTTGTCTAAGATGCACTTGAAGGGAGTTAGACCAGTGGCAGGTTTCTGAAGTGAATTTTGTGCATACTCGGCCCACATTAAGTATTTGCTCCAGTCCGATTGGTTCTGTTGGCAGTAAGCACTGAGGAAACGTGAGTTCCTGGTTCATGCGTTCAGTCTGACCGTTGGACTGTGGGTGGTAACCAAATGTGAGACTTACATTTATGTTGAGGTGTTTGAAGAATGCAGACCAGACTCGGGAAGTGAATTGGGGTCCTCTATCAGATACAATGTCCTCAGGTAGACCATAGAACCGAAACACATAATTGCTTAGAACTTCATCTGTTTCGAAGGCAGTAGTAAGTTTGGGTAGAGGAATGAGACGACAGGATTTAGAGAATCGGTCTATGACTGTAAGTATGGTGGTATTGCCCTGGGAGTTGAGAAGGTCAGTAATGAAGTCGAAAGCGATATGAGACCAGGGGCATTGAGGGATAGGTAATGGTTGAAGGAGACCGGCTGGTAGTTTTCGGGAAGTCTTGGATGTGTTACATTCTGTGCAGTTGTTTACAAATGTCACAGCCACCACAACCGATTCTTAAGGAGATGTAGAGTAGCTGTAATGACTGGGTGTCAGGAGCTGGTAGTAGCATGTAGTTGGTGGATAAGTTTGTTTCTAAGTGGTTCGGGGACAAAGGTGAGTTCATGTGGACATACTTGTTGTGGAGTACATTGTGCATTGGCCTGATTGATTTCTGTCAAGATGTCCCACTGGACAGGTGCTACTAGCAGGTTTTCGGGAATGAGACTCTCCTGTACCTTGGAGTGATTTGTTGCCTCAGTCAATCGTGACAATGCGTCGGCCTTGGCATTCTTGGAGCCTGGTCTGTATGTGACTGTGAAATTAAACCGAGTGAAGAATAGAGCCCATCTTGCCTGTCGGGGATTCAGTCGTTTATAAATATTCTAAATTCTTGTGAACTGTTACGGGAGCCGTACAGTTTTAATAACCAAGTATACTTCATTTTCTCTGTTCCGCTCTGTTTTGCACACTGTGCTCCTTTAAAAAGGAGTATACCTTTTTGGATATGCTCAATGCATGCACACTATGACTGTGCAGTCACACTCCACATACAAGCATTCATGATCATGTGTGATATTTAATTTGTGGACCCTTATCCTTAAACCTGACAGAATATGAAAATTCAAATGTGAAGTGGACTTTGGTGTTTTAGATGCATGGAGATTTTGTGGAGAATTTTCTGATTCCCCAGCAAACAGTACATAACACTGTAATTATGTTCTGACTTCAGCGATGCTGCCACTCTAAAATGTAGTAGGTCTATGAATAGAGATTCTTGGAGCCATCAGAGGTGAGGGAGTGAAGTTACCTGCAACACTGGGAGTGAACAAGAGAACATAATGAACAAAGACTTTCAAACAACAGGAGTAATGCTAGTTCATTCCACTGCTAGCTACTATTATGTTCTGGACAAGTAATCAGTTGTGCAATCTTATTTCATTTTAATTTTCAAACAGAATTCCCATTTCCCACTGTCCCGCCAACCTCAACTCCCCCACGGACAAAACACAAGTTTGTTGTGGAGGGAAAGAACCTCACCTTCCGCTGTGGTAAGAAGATAGCAGCCAAGAAAGGCAAAATCTAGTGAGTTCTTGCTTTTCTACACAGAATGTTATAGTACCTCTGATGCTGATTCTGAAAAGTACAGTGCTTATAAAAATTATTTGCCCCTTAGTGGTTTTCATGTTTTATTGTTCTACAACATTGAAGCACAGAGGATTTCACTTGGTGTTTTTGACACAGAAATATTCACCCTCTTAAGGTGGTCACACACCAGATGAAAAGCGCAGCACAGAGCCGAACCATGGCTAGGACAACGCACAGGTATCACAAACCACATACGTTGCATTCAGTTCAAGGTAGTAGTCCAAAACAGTTAATCCAATCACCAAACAGACAAAAGTTCACTTCAAGAATGAACAAAGTGGTGTCGATAAGTTTGAAGTTAGGTGTTTGAAAAAAACTGGGCAAACGGACAGAGAAAGCGTAATCTATGTTATTCTATCTTTCTGTATGATGCATATGGACTTTTTTCAAGCCACAGAAAGATGTGTTTTCCTGAAAAATGCACAATACGTGATCTTCCAGCATAGGGTGAAGTCATTATGTGCATTAACAATAATTTGGGACAAATGTGATTTAATGGAAAACTATGTAAATGGCACTTTGTGGTGTGGCAGGATTTTGAACAGTGTCCTGAGCCACAGCTGGGCTCCATGGACAGATGCAGAGTGGAACCACCTCTGTGTGTAAAATGATAGAAAACAATATCACTGCTTCTCAGCCGATGTGCAGCCCCCTTTAAAATCAGTATTTGGTATTGTAGATGCAATTCCAGCCACGAGTCTGTTGGCCCTCATATTTTTATGCAAATTACTTAACCCAAACATGTGGCCTCTCATAAGCATTAAATTAATGTGTGGATGCACCTGTAGTGAATCTTAAGTACCTTTTTATTATTGTGAGAAGCATTTGTGCTTGTTTAAACCAGGGCTGGGCAACTCTGGCCCTCTAGAGGTCCACTGGACTGCAGAGTTTCATTCTTATGAAATTGGTTATTTTGGACTTTATCTTTGTAATTCTTTTTAGATCACATTTTCCAACCCAGTTTTGGAGGCACACCAACAGTTCACATTTTGGATGTCTCCCTTATATGACCAATCCATTTCAGAGTCTCTACTAACAAGATCATGAGTTTAAAATGTGTATTGTTGGTGTGCCTCCAGGAGTGATTTTCTGCCAATCACTTAATTCCTCTGAGACTCAATGCTGTAAAACAAACATGAAGAAGTCTTTTTACAAGCTCTGTATATGATGTCAATCCTGAAGATTTGCAAGTTTTGTTTGGAATCTGGGTGTTTTCAGAGAGAGAATGTTTTAAAGCATAAATGACATTTGTGTTTGTTAGAAATGTCCTAACCTGAAGCATTCTCTCACACTGATAGTTGGTATAAAGACGGCGAGCTTCTGGACTTCTCTCATCCCGGCTACATTTCCCTGAAAGATGACCACATCACTATTGTGGCAAATGCCATCAATGAGGGCACATACACCTGCATCGTGAGGAAGAAGAACAAGGTGCTGACCACGTACTCTTGGAGGGTACGAGTGCGCTTCTGAGGACCTGAGATGCTCCTAGAGCGCGAATTATATCCAGAAAATTAGCTCAGACCAGATCCACAGCAGCATCCTCTCATGCCTGTCTCCTGATTGGAAGAGAAGGCTCTGACATCACTTGTCTCAGGATAGCTGTAGCATCGAGGAAACCACGGGATCAGGGTTAAAGTTCACCACAGCACTGTGGACATCACTCACTTGTGTCAGTTTATACATACACAATGCCAAATGTTTTCATATCAGGGTTTTTTCTTGTGTGTGTTGTAAATACATTTCTTATTTTCCAAATAAAACAATTTATTCTGTCATTTGAAGCTTTTAATTAATTCAGAATGACGTGACAACATTGAAATCCATAAAAACTTGGTGAAGTTTGGGGGGAAATACAGTGGGGGTCTAAAAAGTCTGAAAACGCTGGTGAAACGGCTTCATTCTTGTAAATGAAAAATGTAATTACAAATAATTAAACTGAAAAAAAGTACATACATTTCTAAATGTCTTGCTATATTGTCTCTCTTATGCTTTAATGACAACAGAAGTAGAGTTGGCATGAACAAAACCTGATGATTCATCATATCCAGCATGAGATGTTCTGAAGCTGTTCACTTTAGATCATTATTATTCTTTACATTTAATCTTAAAACATAGATTTCTTGCTTAAAAATGTCCAATGTTTCCTCACTTTTGGACTCCACTGTATGTTGTAACATATCCAAGTCTCTTTTCATATTATCATATTAGACAGCTGACCAACATGACTCTCACTATATTCCACTAGCATTTTCTTTTCATAGATAAAATAATCAGCTGTAAAAAAATACTGGTAGTGATTCAAAGCTTATTCTAGTTGGTGATTTCAATTCATTTCTAAAGCAAAGGGGCACTCAGCCCATTTCTTATCCATCTTAACTTATGCTGATATTAATTTTCATATTTTATATGCCACAGAACATTTATTTGGAATCTTGTAGACATGGCAGCAATTTAAAGAGTGGAAAGGCTAGTGGAAAACAAATGGTCATGAGGGTAGACGGCTCACTCCTGAATTCCCCTTTTACAGCTGGAAACAAACGATTAGAGACCTTATATAATGTGAGGAGCAAGTGGGGTTTTCACTTTAGAAAAATGACTTAGAGATTTCTCTACTAAAGAATATTCAGGAGATTTTCTCACACAAAAGAATATTCTGCTATATTGTTCCAAACCCATAGGACACAGTGCAGAACACAAAAAGGAGATTTTTGAAGAATATGATGGCTGATCTTCCATATACTGAAAGTGAAGTCTGTCAAGCTCTGAAATGACAAAAAACATTCAAGTTTCAAACCCAAACAAAAAGGTTAGACTCAAATGCTACATTCATGATCTTTCAAAGTCTGATAATTTCTTTATTACTTTTAATTTACACCTTCCTTCTTGTGTTTCACCAACCGCTCTGCCAGTTTCATTCAGAGGAAACCTGTTCCCTTTCTCCCTCCCACCTCTCATATGTTGTGTCATCCTTTTTCCCTCTCCCACCCAGTTCTCATCAATGGATGTGAATACTGCCACAGACGCTTTATGCTCCATTTTAACATCCTGTCTAGACAACATTGGCCTCTCTTCTCCAGGACAGCGCATACTAGCCGCTCCAACCTCTGGTTATCTGATGTTCTCCTTGAACATCGATTCAAACTCAAGGCTGCAGAGAGAAAATGGTACAAATCAACAGGTCAAGTTTTTAGCGTCAAGAACTCAGTCAAGAACTCAGACCAACCACATCCACAGCTAACATCTCTCCTACTTCGCTGTCCTTAAAGAAGCAGAAGTATCTAAACTTCTCCTCTGTGCCCCAACTTCATCCTGCCACCAGGGCTGTGTCTAGAGGGGTGGCACCGGGCCCCCACAAAATATCCTTGGCACCCGCTTGTGCCCCTCCCCCCCCAACAGCGCAGACTGATCAGAGTATAACATCTGCGGTGCAAGAGCAAATCGGGTGCATTTAAAATCTCACACGCTGCCGCTGATGTCATACGCTAATCAGCACACCTACTCATTGTCTGGTTCACTGCCTATTATTTCCCATATATTTACGATGCCATTGGATTATAGTGCTGTCAATTTCACAATGCTCAAACAGGGGAAGTCAAGTCAAGTCAAGTCACCTTTATCTATATAGCGCTTTTAATAATACAGATTGTGTCAAAGCAACTTTCCAATATCAAAATAGGAAAATAGTGTTTCAATAATGTAAAATGACAAGATTAAACACTCAATTTTCAGTTAAAGGCAATTCATTATTGAATTCAATGATGTCATCGTCCAGCTCAGTTCAGTTTAAATAGTATCTGTGCAATCAAGTCGACGATATCGCTGGAAATTAAGTGTCCCCAACTAAGCAAGCCAGAGGTGACAGCGGCAAGGAACCAAAACTCCATCGGTGACAGAATGGAGAAAAAAACCTTGGGAGAAACCAGGCTCAGTCGGGGGGCCAGTTCTCCTCTGGCCAGACGAACCAGCAGTTTGTGCTGAGGACTCATCTGGTTCCCAAGGTCTTGTCCCGATGGCCATCTAGGAGACAAGGTCTTCACTGGGGATCTGTCTCTGGGGCTCATCTAGGTGTCCTGGTCTCCGCTGACATTCAGGGCTGTAGAGGTCATCTCTAGGTGCTGATCCACCATCTGATCTGGATACGGACTGGATCGGGTGACTGCAGTGACCATCTGATCTGGATACAGTCTGGATCTGGGAAGCTATGGTGATCTCGGAATAAGAAAGAAACAGACAAATATTAGCGTAGATGTAGGGCTGTGCAATTAATCGCATGCGATTCTCATGCGCATCTCGTCAGTAAAGCCGGCTCCGTGATTAGCGCTAAATCTCCATCACCTGTTTTCAAATGGAGCGGCAGTTAATACACAGAGCCGTAGTTCACTGACAAGCTAGGCAATATCGCGTTCAATATGATTATGAACGCGATAACGCGTAGCTTGTCAGTGAACTACAGTGAACTCTATATATACATAATATATACAGCTGCATCTCAATAAATTAGAATGTCGTGGAAAAGGTCATTTATTTCAGCAATTCAACTCAAATTGTGAAACTCGTGTATTAAATAAATTCAGTGCACACAGACTGAAGTAGTTTAAGTCTTTAAGTTCTTTTTTAACAGATGATTTAGGCTCACATTTAACAAAAACCCACCAATTCACAACAAAACCATCTCAACAAATTAGAATACTTCATAAGATCAATAAAAAAACATTTTTAGTGAATTGTTGGCCTACTGGAAAGTATATTCATTTACTGTATATGTACTAAATACTTGGTAGGGGCTCCTTTTGCTTTAATTACTGGCTTTAATTACTGTCTCAATTTGGCGTGGCATGGAGGTGATCAGTTTGTGGCACTGCCGAGGTGGTATGGAAGCCCAGGTTTCTTTGACAGTGGCCTTCAGGTCATCTGCATTTTTTGCTCTCTTGTTTTTCATTTTCCTCTTGACAATACCCCATAGATTCTCTATGGGGTTCAGGTCAGGCAAGTTTGCTGGCCAATCAAGCACACCAACACCATGGTCATTGAACCAGCTTTTGGTACCTTTGGTACCAGTGTGGGCAGGTGCCAAGTCCTGCTGGAAAATGAAATCAGCATCTCCATAAAGCTTGTCAGCAGAAGGAAACATAAAGTGCTCTAAAATTTCCTGGTAGATGGCTGCGTTGACTGTGGACTTCAGAAAACACAGTGGACCAACACCAGCAGATGACATGGCAGCCCAAATCATCACTGACTGTGGAAACTTAACACTAGACTTCAAGCAGCTTGGATTCTGTGCCTCTCCACTCTTCCTCCAGACTCTGGGAGCTTGATTTCCAAATGAAATGCAAAATTTACTTTCATCTGAAAAGAGGACTTTAGACCACTGACAAACAGTCCAGTTCTTTTTCTCCACAGTCCACGTAAGACGCTTCTGACGTTGTCTCCGGTTCAGAAATGGCTTGGTAGCGAGCGTGGTGACTCTTCATGCACTGACTCCAGCTTCAGTCCACTCCTTGTGAAGCTCACAAGTCTTTGAATCAGCTTTGCTTGGCTGTATTCTCAAGCTTGTTGTCATCCCCGTTGCTTGTGCACCTTTTCCTACCCAAATTCTTCCTTCCAGTCAACTTTGCTTTGATACAGCACTCTGTAAACAGCCACACATTTCTGTAATGACCTTCTGTGACTTACCCTCTTTATGGAGGGTGTCAATGTTTGTTTTCTGGATCACTGCCAAGTCAGCAGTCTTCCCCATTATTGTGATTTCAAAGAACAAGAGATACCCAGAATTTATACTGTATGGATGGTCATTTATTGAAACTCAAATGTAAATATTCTAATATTTTGACATACTGATTTTTGACTTTCATGAGCTGTAAGCTCTAATCATCAAAATTAAAACAAAAAACTTTTGAAATGTTTTACTTACATGCAGTGACTAAAATATGAAAGTTTCACTTTGCACACCCAAGAAAAAATGAACTTTTTCACGACATTCTAATTTATTGAGATGCACCTGTATATATTATATATATATATATATATATGTATATATATAAATACGTTAATGTATGTTGAAAGCTTGAAAGTTTGTGCTTAGTTGTGTTATTCAGCCGAGATGCACCAGCACCGCTTGAAATAGAAATCATACGTTTCTTTCTGTTGTTTCAAAGATTAAAGGCACAATCACTTTCCCAAATAGTCTGCAGTAACGTGGTAAATGCTAAAATGTGGGGTTTTAATAATGTTAGCGTTCTGACACTTGGAATTTTAAGATGTAGAATAGTAAACACCTGTTTGTATTGAATAAACAAACGTTTTTGCGTGGTAGTCTTATATTTTTTATTTTCGTTTGCAATGTCCAAGAACAGCTTCACATTTAAATGATTTTGTCTTTAATCAGATGAGAATATGGCTTTTAAATATACTATATGTGTAATATGATTAAGTTGGAGGTTTATTTTTAGACAGAATTTTGTCGGAAAAAAATTGAAAAGGGGACAAAGTCAGGCAAAGCAGCAATACATTCAAGGTTTCTTCAAGAAGAAACCATGTCAAAGACAGGTAGATGCAGTACAGTGCAGTGCATGTCAGAGCCAATCCACCAGGCAGGGCCAAGTTGGCCAGCAAATTAGCAGCCCTGAACCTGGCAGCACAGGTCAGAGCCAGCCAGAGAGGGCCAGTGAGGACTACACCAGCAGCCATCTATCTGCAGCAACAGGTGAAAGTCAGAACATGAACAATTTTTACAAAAAGTTCACTAGACACACACACACACACACACACACACACACACACACACAGACACAGAGTCTGTTTGGACAATAAAAGAAGTTGAGAACAATTATTGTCTGTTCAATGATTTTTATTTATAAAAACCATTACTTGACTCTCTCTGTTTGAAGAGAGATGAATTGTCCAAGTACTTGTGCAGTGCCATTTTTATCATCCCACTTGTGTTGGGGCACATGATTTTTCCCATGGGCCCTCCCTGACTGGTTCTTGGTCCCTCCTGTGCCACCCCATTAAAAAAATCCTAGAATCACCCCTGCCTACCACCATCTTTCATTTCAAACCATCCTACCTCTAGACCACACCTTCTGCAAGCAATCTCTCTTACACTTTTACCTGCACACATCATCAACACCCCAGCGCTTTCAAGCAACCTCAGGCAACCCCACTGCTCAAAAATCCCACACTATACACCTGAGAATAGAAAGTTACAGACCTTTGTTTCTTTTCCCATTCGTAGCAAAAACCCTTCAGTGAGTTGTTTTCAACCAGGTATCATCTATTTTTTCTCAGAATGACCAGCTGGACATTAATCAGTCACAATTTTAAAAAAGTTGCCACTCAACTGAGACTGCATTACTTTCAGTCACTGAAGCCCTGCTGATTGCAAAAGCTGATTCCAAATCATTAGTAAGATCTGTCAGCAGGTTTCAACACTAACCATCAGATCCTTCTGCCCACGCTCTCATCACTGGGAATCAGAGGGACTCCACTTCCCTTGTTTGAATCCTACCTCACAGGTAGGTTTTTCAGGGTGGCCTGGAGAATCCAAAGAATATCATCTGGTCACGGGGGTTCCTCAGGGATCAGTTCTTGGACCCCTCCTCTTCTCCATATACACTACATCACTGGGACCCATCATATAGACATATGGCCTACCATTGCTATGCTGATGACACACAGCTCTATCTTTCATTTCAACCAGATTATCCAACGGTAGCTGCATGAATCTCAGGCTGCCTGGCGGACATTTCGGCATGGATGAAAGAACATCACCTACAGATCAACCTGGCAAATACTGAGCTCCTTGTCTTCCCTGCCACTCCAACTCTACAGCATGATTTCACCATCCAGCTAGGTTCATTAACAATTACCCCCCCCCCCCCATCAAGTTATTGGTGTAATCTTTGATGACCAGCTGACTTTCAAAGACTAGTCTCGTGTAGCCAGACCTTCAGACTGATGGCAGAAGGTCTGGGAACCTTGGCCGCCAGAGAGGCCATATGACTGACAGGTAAAGCAACCAATCACATTTTGTTTTGTGCCGCGTCATGTTTCGGGGTGGCAATAACAGACTCTTAAAACTCTTAAAAATATAACTCTTGGACATATTTTAAAGATTCTATGCTGCGAACTTTAAATATTTCACATACTTTTGAAAATCCAGTTTAGTTGATCCTGATAAGCGCTAATCATCACAGTTTTAAACACAACAGCTTTCTTCTTTAATGAGGGGGTTTGGCACCATAACATTTTTGTTTCTAGGCAAAACGTTAAAGAACGCGACACACACATCTCCTGGAAATCCTGTATAATTCAACCAATCCAATGACAACTTTGAAACTCCTGAAGTTTTTCCAGCAAAGTGTGCCATATGCATCAGACGTTCAGCCAACGGTCCATGGGCGTGACGTCTGAGGCTGAGACTATTCAAAGACCACATTGCAAAGACGGCTCGATCATGCTGGTTTGCATTGCACAACATCAGGAAGATTAGGCCCTTCATAATGGAGCATGCTACAAAACTTTTCATCTAGACCCTTGTCATTTCTAGACTAGTTTTCAACGATCCCCAAAAGGGATCGCGTCAAATCTCTCTTTATCTCCCTGCACTGGCTCCTGGTTGCGGCTCGCATCAAGTTCAAGACATTGATGCTTGCATACAGAACAGCCACAGGCTCAGCACCCGCCTACTTCCACTCACTCTTATGAATCTACATCCCCTCCAGAAGTCTGAGATCCGCTAGTGAGCGACGCCTCGTGGTACCATCACAGAGGCACAAAATCACGTTCCAGAATGTTTTCGTTCACCGTTCCTGGCTGGTGGAATAATATTCCCACCTCCATCTGGAACTACTATTTCCTTACAATATTCAAGAGACAGCTGAAAACTCTTCCATGAGCACTTAACGGCATCCTACCGAATTTTTCATGCCAAAAAATAAAAAATCTTATGTCCCTATTTTTTGCCTGTTGTCAGCAAATACACAGGGGAACACAGACGTAAGTGCAAACAACAGCAGGTTTATTGAACACAGGCAGGTGGATGAAAGCAAGACAACAAGTCCAGGTGAGTATACAGGGAATGGCGAGGGTACTTGGTTCTTATCTGAGAGTTAATGAGTCCTTTTCCTTTTCCAGGAGATTCGAGGGGAACAGCGGAGCGTGGAGACGATGGAGCACAGGAGATGAGGAGAACAGGGAGCAGAACGCTGGAGCGGCTAGCAGGTAGGTAAAAGCAGGTAAGAGTCAGGTATGTACACATGCAATGTTTGCAGATGATCCGGAGGAACACCGGGAACGGAGCGGTGGAGTATCCTTGAGGTAAGTAAGAACAAGTAAGGATTGCATAGCAAACTGTGAGACCAGACAATGTGACAGCAAGGAGAGTGTAAGGATATAGGGAGCTTGATTAGTGATGACAGGTTCGGGGAATTATAGCGCTTTTCCACCGCATGGTACGAATCGGCTCGGCACGGTTCAGTACGGCACAGCACGGCTCGGTTTGTGTTTCCATTGCAGTTTAGTACCACTTTAGTGTGGGCGGGATTATTCACATGTCGTTATAGTTGTGCTGCCTCTACTGCCGTGACTCCTGAGAAACTTTGTCATTCCACGTCGCTCCAAGCTCTCGCTGGATCCGCTCCTCGGCTATCAACGAGAGGAATGTCTGTACTTCCTCAACCGACAACGAAATAGCCATCTTTTGATTGTTAAAAAAGGTGCGCTCGTTCAAAACAGTTGTGTTCAATCCTACGCTGGCTGTGCTGATTTAAATCTAGCGGGTCTGTTGTGTCTCGTGTCGCAAGGTCAGTGATGCAGGTAAAGATGATTCTCTCCGGCAATCAGTGATCAGCAGAGTTTACAGGTCACGTTTTGTTAACGGTACGGTTCACTTGGAACCTCAACCGAGGTGGTACTTAAAAAAGTACCAGGTACTGTACCCAGTGGAAAACCCCCCAAAGTGAACCGTATCGAACCGTACCGTGCCGTACCATGCAGTGGAAAAGCGCCATTAGACTCCAGGTGATGGTAATTGTGGACTGAGAGCAGGTGTGAGCCAGGGAGGATTCTTGGAAATGGAGTCCTGAGCTGGTGACTGGCTGGTGACTGAGTTGGTGAACTTGTGACACCTGTACTGTTCTAAACCATTTCTGAAACTTGTATTGCTGGTGCTTATAATAAATTGTCTGCTGTGTTCCTCATTTGTAAGTCACCTTGGATAATGGCGTCTGCTAAATGAATAAATGTCAATGTCATATAAGAGCTTAAGCCCAAAATTTACACCATTATTTCTTGATATTCATCTCCTCTACTGTGGCTTTCAAAACATTTGTTTAAGATATGTGAGAACCAGTGAGCTTTGGCATTTATGCAGCATTTTTTTGTAGTACATATGACTTTTGCAGTCAGTTCCAAAATTTTGGCAGAGGGGAAGATTATTAGTGAATATGGACACAAATAAGGACAAAGAACAACCTGATGCAAAGATTAGTGCAGTTCAATAGTGTAATACAAAACCAGCCATGGATTATCTTGCTTATAGCGCATTTATTCCGAATGCTAATTAAACTGATTGAACTTGTGGTGAACAGTACATTCCAGGACCCAGTTTATGGAGACTAGGAGCAAACTAGGACAATGGCCAGACACCTCTTAGAGGGCAAGAAGAATACCACTGGTACCAAGCCCGGGAAGGATAGGATTTCCCGTTGGTCCACATGAAGTTTCTGCCCTTCACCCATCTAGAGACTGATTCCCAAGGATTTGGCCCGTGACTGACATAAAATATCCTTAGGATCTCTGGATGCAGCAGCAGTGGGTGAAACAAAGAGATCACAGAGATCCATCCAAATCCATTCATAACTTTGTTTTCATGAACCCCAAAACACCTATTTCATACTTACTCAGAAGAATAAGTATTCTCAACAACAGGTATGTGTAGCTCAACATCTTACACAAATTCAGCGGTTAACGGAAATATGAAAGTATGCATGACAGTTAAAGTCTTAACCCATCACATTTGATCTTTATTTGTTTAGAATATTTCCAAAGGTCTTCTGGCTGTGTTTTGGAAAGTGAGAAATGCACCAGTGAAACTTCAGTGACACTTTCGTAATTGTGTGTTTGGACTATGCAAATAAGTTTCACAGGAGAAAAGAAAGATGGGCCACACTGTCTCTCTGATGGAAACAGCCAATCACAGCATGGAAATGGAGAAGCACAAAATTGTATTCTCCTCCTCATTGTAAAGGGATAAAAATACTGTTTCAACAGACACTCCTTGTTCTGAGTCTCCAGCCTGTGTGGTAGGAGGCAATAGCAGATCAACAAGTGTATAAGTGAAAGTGAAGTGACTTGTGGCCAAGTATGGTGACCCATACTCGGAATTTGTGCTCTGCACTTAACCCAAGTGAACACACACACACCATGAACACACACCCGGAGCAGTGGGCAGCCATTTTTGCTGCGGCGCCCGGAGAGCAGTTGGGGGTTCGGTTCTTGCTCAAGGCCCTCACCTCAGTCGTGGTATTGAAGGTGGGAGAGAGCACTGGTCATTCATTCCCCGCACCTACAATCCCTGCCGGACCTGAAACTCGAACTCACGACCTTCGGGTTACAAGTCCAACTCTCTAACCATTAGGCCACGACTGCCCCTGTGAAGGTGAGACACTAACAGTAACACCCATTTCTGAGTCTCTGGCCAGTGAGGGAGAGATATCAACAGATAAAACTCTGAGCCTCTTTAGGGGGCAGCAGCAGATACGACCACTTTCTGAGCCTGCAGCCCATAAGGGAAGAGGCAATAACAGATACCCTATGCTCAAAGTCTTCATCCAGCGAGACAACCACAGATGCAGCACATCCTGAGTCTCCATCCTAGAGAGACAAAAGCGGATTTACGAAGTTCTAAGACTCTGGCCCAGAGAGGCAGAAGACATACAGACATTCATGACAAGATTAAGCTCTGGCGAGCAAACCTTCACTTCAAGATATTTTCATCTGTGTATTCCAGATCAAGGACCTTCTGCACCTACTCCAGGGCCAATTCTGTGTGTTCCAGATGTTAGGACCCTTTGGTGCTCCAGGAGATCAGCATCCCACATGTGAAGTTTCAGAGAAGCAACAGTTTATCTGTCCACAAGATAACATAACTCTGCCATAGCAAACTTCATCACTTGCATTTTATTCCTTTTTCACTCATGGTATTCATTTAGTGGTGGTTGATTACCCTTGTTTATATTTTGTTAATGAAATTATTACACCTGTCTTCCTTATGTTGATAATACAGTAAGAGGTTCTACAAGTTAGATATCCCTCCAATCTTTCAGAATCAGAATCAGAATGAGCTTTATTGGCCAAGTAAGTTTACACATACGAGGAATTTGTTATAGTGACAGAAGCTCCACAGTGCAACAGAGAGACAGCAACAGGACAGGACACAGATAATAAAAGAATAATATACAAATATCCAAATAGGCAATGTACAAAACAGCAAAAACACAATATATAATATAGACAATTATGTGTGTACAGGTCTGATATGTGCAAATTTGAAATGAAAAAATTTGATAAAAAAGTGTGGTGAATAAATAATAGAGTTGTGTGTTCCGCGTTTTATTGTCAAGTGTTCATGAGATGGATTGCCTGAGGGAAGAAACTGTT
>JAFVLL020010849.1:0-23396 GCA_021397915.2 Tor tambroides
TAAATAAACGTAACATGTAACAAGGACACTGTAAAAGTGTTGCCAAAATTTCTGTAAGAATTTGGGTGGTAAATGTGCTTAAATGACAAAAAAAAAAACCTGAATAGTACACAAATAAGCTTAATTTTTTTTTTTTGGCAAAATATTTTTTCTTTTGATTTTGAGCTGAAACTTAGACGTGTCTGTGAGATTCACCCTTAAAATCTACCTCTAAATCTAAAACTTTTTACAAAAATACCTTCAGTTGCTGCGTTGGATGCCGACTCCTTCACCTCAAACTCTGCAATGTCTGTAACCATGGCAACAGCAATATATGGGAAACCTGTCCACAAGTGCCATCGGCAGAAATTTGAAGAGCCATGGCAATACAACCAATGCCATTAACAAACACATTACAGTAAGCAAAAATTGGCCAGGCAGCGATTTGCAGGGTTTACTTTGAACTGAATGCACTAAGTCTTAACACACTGCACAGGATTATGATTAAACTGCACATATTCAGCTAATAAAAGAATACATTCATAGCAATCATTCCTCTGGTTCTTATGCGTCCAAGCAGTACAGACTCTCTACACTCAGATGATTAAAAAAAGCAGACCATTTTCTTTAAATATTTATGAAATTTGTCACAAAAAGGAATGGAGTTGTTAGTTATTCATAGCCTCTGCAGCAGAAACACCAAGCGTGCAATAAGCTGATGGATGAGAGAGGCAAAACTTCGCGAGATGCTCATCAACTAGTCCATGCTAATGAAAACTCAAGCGTAGACACACATGCCCATGCAGACTTACGGAAATGGTACACTGGGTGTAAGAGAAGGAGAGCGTGTGTACCCTGAGAGAGCAAGCCAGGCAGGGACAGGCGACGACTGAGCTCCGCCTCCTCCTCTCGGATGTCCCCCAGGCTGGAGCTTTTCTTCCCCTGCATGGGCTCCTCCTGACGGAGTCTCTCCTCTACTCGCTCACGGCCCTCTCCTGGAACCTAGAGCACAAAAAATTCGGTCAAACACATCATAGCTGGATCATTATTTTTCAGTTTCTTCCCAATAAAAGTACTAAGAGTGAAAATAACAGAAGTATATAGAAAATGCATTGGTTTGATGTTTAAGGAAATGTAACAAACACGTAATCATACTGTATAAGAACTGAAAAATACACTTACCCAGTAACCAATCACTTTTCTCAGAGAGAGAGCTTCGTATGTGGACACTACACGTTCCCCCACTGCAGAGGCACAGGACACCACCAAGTTGTTCAACGCAGAGCCCATTGGAGTCACAGACTGGGCGACCGGGATCAAGGGGTCAGAGGTGAAAAGATCAGCACGGTCACTGGAGAGCTGTGATAGGACAGATATGAGAACTAGCGCATTTGGAAACAATTAAACTGTTTGATTCATGATGGCTTGGAATAGTTAACTAGTTGGATAGTGATGGCAGGATACTGATTTTAACAAAATAAACAAAAATTTAGATATTTTTAACTATAATATTTGTTAAGGTGAACCTGTCAACTTCTCAAACAGGGTTTTAGCATGTCAGTGTGCTAACTGTTAACTGTTTATATTAAATTTTTTGATATAGATATGCAAATATGTACACTACTGTTCAAAAGTTTGGGGTCAGTACGCTTTTTTTTATTCTACTTTTATTCTGCAAAGATGCATTACATATTTAGTCTAAATAAATTAATTCAGTCCTGCAAATGCTACAAGTAAATTTAGGCATCATAGCATACATTTGAACATTTTTTATTAAGCAAAAATACAGTAAATTGATTAAAAATGAGAGTAAAGGTGTTTATGTTACAAAAGCTGTTCTTTTGATCTTTCTATGCGTCAAGGGATCCTGAAAAAGTGCATAATTGTTTCCACAAAAATATTAAGCAGCACTATCATTTTTAACTGGAATAATAATAAGAAGAAATGTGTATTTAGAACCAAATCAGCATATTAGAATGATTTCTGAAGCATCATATGACATTGAAAAATGGAGTAATTACTGTGGAAAATTCAACTTTGGAATAAATCACAAATACATTACAATAAATTACAAAATCTATTAAAACATAAAAATGTTATTTTAACTTGTAATAATATTTCACAATATTACCCTGTTTTACTGTATTTTTGATCAAATAACTGCAGCCTTGGTAAGCAGAAGAAACTTCTTACCTTCCGTAAACTTCTGAATAGTAGTGTAAATATAGATAAATATATATATATATATATATAGTTGTGCATGTTCAATTCCCTTTTACTTTCATTTTTACATTTAGATCACATTTTCCTCATTTTTAAATTTTTTTACAAACACTAATAATTTAATTCAAACAAGTAATCTTGAGTAAATCTTAAAATGAATATGCTTTTTTTCCATGTTGTTATGCCCCAGTTCACTTGATTTGTTGATTTTAGTTTTTGGTGTTTTATTTTTAATTTATTTAGTCTCAACAGTATTGAATTTTAATATTGGTCAGTTATTTTATCAGTTATTGGCCATAACATGAAATTAATTATCAGCTCATAGGTATCAGCCAGAATTTGAATACTGTTACAGGTTTAATACCAAATGCATTTTTTCAAAACGATCACACTATTTTATAAAGTGAAAAAGTTTATATTAAATATATAGAAAAGTTACAATTCATGTATATAAATCCAACAAAACTGGTGTTCATATATCAACTTAATGCTTTCTGGACGTTGTGTTTAAGACTAACCTGAGCAGAATGAATTGTGCTGGGAGTCTTGGTGGTGTGCTCTGCCAGGGCATGATCAGAAAGTCTCTTAAGGTAGGCCTTCACTGCCTGCTCATCGGGATATGGGGAGGACTTCCCACCTGTAGCTCTACAGCTGTCCGCCTCTTGAATGCTGGTCTCTGAGGCTTCAACACAAACCTCTCCATTTGCGGCTGGGGCTTCAGGTTCTGCCGAGTCTTCTATGGCTGGTTCTACAAGTTCTTGGCTAGATGCAGGAATCTGATTTTGGGGTTCAGAGGCAGGTATGCTTTCAGGAGGAGGTGTAAATTCAGAGTTGGTGCTGGAGGTGGGTAATTTTGGGATCTGAGCTGGCATGGATGGGACAGGTTCTGTAGGAGAGCTTTTGCCTTGCTTACCGCTTGAGCTCTGATCTGGGCTGCCCTCTAATGCAGACCTGGTCTCACTGCTGTCCAGCTCAACACCCAGTGGACAGTGATGGCCGTCAGAGATAATAACATGGTCCTCTTTGTCTGTCATAGTGTACAACAGCTGATGGCACTGACCACATTTGTCTTGTTTCCGAGGCTCTTGTGGAGGTGGAAGACAGCGCACCAGAGCCAGGCTGTGAGCGGCTCCACAGGCCACCTGCAACACGTGCCTTCCAGCCAGCTGCTCTACCTTCTGGGGCTTCCAGACAGGAAACATTGAAGTGCTCAGGCCTAGCTGGCACCCACTTCCCCAAGCCCAGACTTCATGCTTGGCTGAAAGAGCCAGAGTGTGCTGATCCCCACAAGCCACCTCCAGGATCTTCACCGTCTGAGGGGGTGTGGCCTCTGAGTTGAGCACACCCACAGGGGTGGGGTTAGGGATAACAGAAAGTCCTGATAGGCCACACTGGCCGTGAGCGTTTTCTCCCCACATGTGCACTCCTCCATCTTCTGTCACGACTCCACTGTGGGCAGAGCCAGCAGCCACAAAAACAACACGTTGTTCGCTAAGAACTGCCTCCAAAATGGGCTCAGTCACTACTGATGATGTTTGGTTCTGTTTCCACAGCAGCTCGCCAAAGCTGTAGACTTGACCCCCTAAATACAGTACATAAATTATTACATTTCTGGACTGTAATGTTAGTGAAAAATCTATGAGAAGCAATAGTCAATAGCCATTTCACAACCTTCTGTTTAAAGCAGTGTATTTCCAGCAGGGGGCCGGTGCCAGCTAGGGGACCTTAGTAAACTTCAAACTGGGCCACGGGATGACTTCAAATTATTTCAATTAATTATATAAACATAATGTAAACATAACTTAATTAATGCAAAATCATGATGTCTATTGAAATCATATTTCTTTTTTCCTCTCTCAATAATGAATACTTTTATTCAAGAATTTACAATTCTTGCACTTCTAGATTCACAAAAAGAATTCTACTTAATTAAATATTTCTAAACTCCAGTTTCTGTTAATAAAAAAAGTTTAAAAACAAGCTGCTTTGTAATAATTTCAGCAGACATACCTTGAAGGAACAGTTCACTCAAAAATAAAAATTCCATCATTAATTACTCACCCTCATGTCATTCCAAACCATTAAGACCTTTGGTCATTTTTTGAACACTAATTAAGATATTTTTGATGAAATCCGAGAGCTTTCTGACCCTGCACAGACAGCAACACAACTGACACGTTCCAAGGCCCAGAAATGTAGTAAGGACATCGTTAAAATAGTCCATGTGACATTAGTGGTTCAACTGTAATGTTATGAAGCTACGAGAATACTTTTTGTACACATAGACAACAACAAAAAAAAAACTTTATTCAACAATTTCTTCATGGAACAACATGAGGGTAATTTTCATTTTTGGGTGAACTATCTCACACATTTACCGAAATGCAAACACATTTACTGCTTTTTGGTGACTTTCTGCAGATGAAATCCTTTCATTTCAATAGTAATCAATCACTGAGTTTAAGTTGGTCACATAGATTTGTTTATTTGCAGTTTTGTTATCTACCATCTTAAATGCTTGCGTGTTTTAAAGTCAGGTGGATTCTCATTGGCTGTCAATGTTTTTATCATTCATCAACTGAAAATAATCATTCTGAAACACTGCAACAATATTGTTCCTCTGTGTAGTTATCATTATAGCTGTGTTGTTGACTTCCACATCACACAGAATTGGACCAATTATTACAATTTTAGTTATAGTTATCATTCTTGGTGTGAACGGGCCTTTTGCATATATGGAGGCAGTCTTAAGAGTCAAAAATCTTGAAAATCACTGTGATCATGAACATAAAACTTTTTCAGCAGATTTCTTGTGAAACAAATATTCAACAACACAAAAGAAAAACTTTTTTATCATGTCGTGAAGGCTGCGTGTCACATTCAAATGTTAATGATCCAATTTCAAATGTATATTTTTTTAATATTAGGATAGTTTGCCTAAAAATAAAATGCAAACCTACAATATAAGACTTTCTTCTGTAGAACCCATACAAAGTAAATTGGGTCTAAAACAACACTGGACACCACTGAATTTCATTGCATTGACATTTTTCAAAATGTCATTTAAAGTTAAACAGGTTTTGGAATGACATTAAAGTGAGTAATCGATGAGTATTTATTCATGCAGGTGACCTGTCCTCTTAAATTACTGTGCTACTTTTTCAAGACTTGTCAGAGCTGATGATGTCAGCTTGGCAAGATGTTTCAAAGGCAGATCATGTTATTACATTTTGATGAAAGATCACAAAGAAAAACATTTTTTCTTTGCAACCAATAACTTGTGCACAATAAGACCATGTAAATAGCATCCACTTTGATGTTGACTTTAACCTGTTAACAAAGGGCTCATCAAATACTAGTTTTTTGCTTCTACAGGATTGCCCAGCCAAATTTTCATATGTGAATAAACATGTATTACCCTCTACTAGCAGAACACCATGTCTAGCTCCCAGGGCAGCCTGAAGCACCGGCCGGGAGAGCAGCACCCTCTCTGGTGTGGTGCTGTAAGAATATCCCCTCCATGTGTGGAGAAGTCCTCTCTCCCCAGAACCATCCTCCTCACCACAACTACAAACAAAGCAATGAATACACTCTTAGAAAAGTCATGAGACAAAAAAAGCTAAGAAGTGTACAAATGCTGCATTGTTCAATACTGCTGGCAGTCTGTCTTTGAACACACTCACCTTATCTGCTTCTCCATCTCTAAATGTTCCCCATATCACAGCTGTTGCATTTGTCACTGCGAGAGAACAGGTGATGTATGATTTCAGATTCTGAATGACAACAAATGGTTGTTTAAGCTAATTTTCCTGATACAACGCCTAATAGAAACAGTCACAAAGTGAGTGAGGTCATTCTGAGCATTTCTGTACCTAGGCGACATTTCTTTTTAGTTGTAAAATAAGTAAATGAAATGTTTGCGAGTCCAGAATTTGTGTCAGGCAAAGACTCCCGACAAAGACTTAACAGTGTAAACACACATGTGCACACACTGGTCAGGCCAAAGGTGACGCAGAGCTCTGATGAAATCATCAGCTGAACTGATAAACAACAGATCTGGAATACTGTCTGCTAAATTTCCAAAATCAATATTAACAACTCCTTTCCTGACTTGTACACAAGCTGTCAAGCAGGGGCCTGTACCATGAAGCCGGTTTAGCTCGCTAGCCAGGTAAGATTCGGTTTAGTTTGCGCCAACTCTGGGTTTTAGGTACCATGAAAGTGGCTTGGCTTTTAGCAGTGTTCATTACCATAGTAACTTACGCTCCACAGCTAACCTGCTCCGGGGCAGCTTATGTTCGGGTTTAGAGATCTCAAACCGAAATTTGACCAATCAGCTTCAAGCAAAGTGACACATCTCTGATGCAATAAAGCCACCCCCCAGTTTCTCTTACTTCAAATTAAAGGACGCTACACAGTAAAACATTTTTAAAGATAATATCATTTAATTTTTAGAGATGATTATTTGTGTAATTATTTTATAAGATTTATATAATTATACCCTTAATCCATTACACAAGCCAGCTTAGTTTAATAGTAATTATTAAGCTTTTATTTTAAATTAATGTAAACATATAGATAATATGCAATATAAATAAGTTTTAGAATCAATAGCTTTAAACTACATATGACCTTAGATTTTTAAGTGTTTTATACCTATATTATCAACTCTAAAAACATACTTTACAACTTTTACTTGCACTTATATGGCAAGATGTTTTCTTTAAGTTTCCCTCTTTTGTGGATAAATCGTTTCATCTTGTAAATGTGTTTAAATTCTTCATATTGTTTAATCTTTTAATTTTTGATAGTGAATCGCTCTTTCACGAGAAGTGAATCACAGTTTCAAGGCATGTGATTGGCTGCTCATAAATGATGTCACACTTTCATGTGCACGCGCTCCATTAACTCAGGATCAAGCCTGAGTTGACAGAGAAAGTTGATGATCAGCTTCATGGTACCAACAAAGCCGGATTGGACAGGTTCGGTTTTGTCAACTCAAAACTAATCCTATAACCCTGAGTTTGTTCAGCCACCATCATGGTACAGGCCCCAGGTTTAGTTGGTCATAAATAAATGACACGCATTTAAGCAAAAGGTAAACTGATTATGACTGACGTATCAGATACTTATTGATTACATTGTCCATCTAATAATGTCTAATATGAAACGTCTGATGAGATCAAAGCGCAACAAATTTAGATTTGATCCCCAAGTCGACAGGTACCGATGAATGAAAAATACCGCTGCACAGCCATAATACAGTCTCTAGAAGACAGACATATTTCTAATTTTCATTCTATTCGCTGCTTTAATATCACTCAAGCTAATAAATATGGTGCTTCGTTCATTCTTACCCCGATATGTCAGATTAAAGATCTCAGACAGAAGCGAATGACTCTTGGCTTAATATGTCTTGTCAGCTTTTAAAACACCTAATCAGAAATGTAAAATAAGCCGGTGAGGAGAGCATACATACAGCAGAGCGAAGCTCATGATGATTATGATGATGATAATCGGGTGTGTTGTTATGGTGCTGTTGTGAGCGCTTCAACGGACGGAGACACAGGAGGGACAAACTAGATAGAGCATTTACGCTTTCGCTTTTTCTACTCCTGCAGGTAGAAGAGGAGGAGAGATGAGTTGGTTGCTGGAAATGTTAAACTGGTAAACTAAATATTTTAGTTTACTAGTCGATAGAAACTGTAAAGTGAACTGCAGATTAATAATAATAAATGGTCTAATATGGCCCTTGCAGTTGTCGTGTCGATAGAGCAGTTGTTTAGTTATATAGACTATTTCTCGTAGCGAACGCAGTAGCTAATTACAAGTCCTATAAATCCTGTTAGGATTTATTCTGCGACATAATTCCCTTAAATATCCTAATAGCTAATTAGGCCTATATGTATAATACAATTTTATAATTAATGTATTAATTTACAGAGTAGTTTTATGTAAACAATCAAATCATGCAGCCGAGATTTGCTATGCGAATAAAGTTAAATGCACTATAAATCCAACTTTAAGTACATCATTGGAGGATAATATATTTTACGATATAAACAATAAAGCAGTTGAGATTTGCTATATACATTTGTATATTTGTTTTGCTATGGTTAAAACGGTCCATCAATCAGAAATTTCAAGCTGACATTTGTTTTAAAAATATTTTTTATCTCTACTGCTTCTTCTCAAACTCTCTTTCTCACGTACTCACACTGAAACACACACACACTTACACCCTCTGGGTGTTTTTGATGCACCAGCCTTTCAAAACAAACCAGCAATCCCTTGCCTCTCTTTATTTTTCAGCCAATTGGATGGTGGTTTGCAGAAGAATTCTGATTGGCCTGTGACCACACAAGCGGCAGTGGCAGCTGCAGGAGGCAGGAGAGCAACAGAAAGAGAGAGACAGAGAGTGGTACAGAGAGACCGGAGGAGAGCTCAGAGTAATCGTAGGAGGACAGGGAAGGGAACTTGTGTCAGTGTGGGTGCTGTCTGCCACAAGCTGCCTGAAGCAGGAGAATGACATGCTGGATAAAGGGGCAGCGATGATGTCCAGTACCACATTCAAAATGTCCAGGTCACAGTGAGAGCCTCCTGTCGTAACAACACTGTTCCATCAAGATCCATCAGAAGAAGCAGACAGCATGCAGAACCTCCGGCATGCAGCTTCTGAGGCTTTCCAGCGTCTCGGTAAGTGCATTTCAGCTTTATCTAAGAATATACAATCAGTATCAAAATCTGTGCTTAATAACATGTGTTAATGTCTCATCACGTGGGAAGTAGGAATAGTGCATAATTAAAGAGATGAAACAACAATCTTCTTCATCCCCAGCATCTCTCAAACTGTAAATAACGTGATTCATGTATGTACTCTGAGCTGCATATAATGGCTACATTTGCATTCTCGTTTGTGCCTAACGTAGCATAATTAGTTCATTTCAGATAATATTATTTGTATTTGTGCTAATTTGCATTTCTTGTATCAGCTGTAAGCAATTGAACATACACTGTTGCTTATAGCAAATTTAATGTGACAAGGTACTAGCCTATAAACCTTGTAAACCTTCCTGTCTTAAATTTGTTGGCTTGATTGTCCTTGAAACAGCTCCTGACATCTATTTAAATTTCTAAAGATACCATACCCTCCTGGAAAAAATAAAAATAAAATAAAACCAGTCTAAGGTGGTCTGAGCTGGTTTAAGCTAGTTTATCTGGTCTCACTGGCTGGCCAGTTGACAAATGTCTGGTCGAACCCAGAGTTATTATCGTTAACTAAAAATAAAACTATTAAAACAATTTTGGTAATTGAAATAAAGCTGAAATAAAAGACAATATAATTATTAGATAATAAACTAGGTAACTAACTGAAATAAGTTAACTAAATACTGAAAAAATAACTAAAACTTAAATAAATAATCATATTTAAAAAAATATCTAAAGCACATAACAAAAATAAACTATGAACAAAAATAAAATATGAAAATAAAAGCTAATTTAAGTTATTTGAAAAAACTATAAGAGTATATAAATAATATTGAAATAACACTGGTAGAGGAACCAAAACAGACCATTTTATCCTCCTAAGGCTACATTAAGATGTTTTTTCAGCAGGGTATGTAAGAAGAGGAAGCCAACAGATTGTTGTAGCTAAGCACATGTCATTGTCAATGTGCATTGGAAGACTAATAGCCCATGTATCCTTGTAGCAGAACACAGAGGATCCTGCTTGACCTGTGGATGCAAAACATAGCAAAGATTTTATCCCTGGTTTACTGCATGGCAGAAGTGAGATTTTGTTGTGATGGAGGAGGGAAGGGCAGGTTCCTGTAGGTGAGAGGAAAACAGCTTGCAACAGCATCTGTGTCCATCTCTTGAGAGGCAGGAGGCCTGAGAGTGAAGAAAACAGTGTGTTATGTGTGAAAAAAGCAGGCACTAGTGAAAGTCATTGACTTTAAGTATATCGCACTAGTGGTAAATCTGTCACTGGCTATTTCTGGACATGTGTTTAAGCACATTTCCTCACCAATAGCAGTCCAGCAAGGCTGCATTTTTCTTAGAACTGAATGGAAAAAAAATGTATGTGGTTGCTATGTATTATATACCTAGTTATCGGTTGATATTGGATATTTAATTGTGCATGCTAATTTATTACATTTTTGACATTTAGATTATTTTTGGCATCATATAACTTTAATTAATCTTTAAAAAGTGAATTAAATGTTATTAAAGTTAATCTTTAAAAAAAACTTTTTCTGCCAGTTTATTTGCATGTTTTGTGCTGAAATCAGTTTCCTTGTGATTATTTTCCTTAATTTTGTTGGCCAGTTTCTTTTCTGGGTGTTGTTGTTTTTTAGTCTGAACTCATATTTGTGGTCTGTGTTAAAGACCCCATGAAATGGCTTGCTAAATTCCTGTGTTGACATATTTCCTGTTGAAAAAGGAAGTTGGGGTGGGTTATTAAAAAAGTGACAAACCTTTTGAAATATTTAATATTTTAAATATATGATTTGCTTTTTGCTTTGGCTAATCAGAGGCAGCAGGGACATTCTAAAATTTCAGTATAGAGAACATTATTGGACAGAAATTTGTGTATCTGTGAACAAGATTATCAATATTTTTGGACAGCTATCCCAGGAGAGAAAGTCTATGTATTTAAATCCACATTTCTGAATTCCCAGGAATACATTTGCTTATGGATGGTCTCAAAGCTGACAGACATTTATTGTGGTCTTTAACTTGACTGGTTTACCTGAGTTGATTTATTTGAGTTTCTTGGCCTTCATCCAACCGATCACTGCACTTGTCTGTTTTGTGAGTGATGGGTGGCTGGCAACATACTAAACGGCACTTACTGCTGTACACACTGCTCACAGAATACTGATCAGCAACGAGAGAGGGGGAGAAAGAAGGAGGGAAAACATTTAGAGTTGGCAACAGAATGCAGAACAGTAAGAAAGAATGTCGAGGGGTGATGAAGGAGGGAACGATCTTGATGGAATAAGGAAAGATACTCGTGCAGAAACAGAAAGAGTGGAGTGTAGAGATGGATGAGAGGATGAAAACAGAGAGCGGGAAGCCGTGATGCATCTGAGCATGAGTTATGAGCTCTCTTAGCCCTCCCTTACCCTGACTCATAAATATCTGTGCAGACAGATAGAGAGAAGGGAAAAAATGCTCGGGGGGGAAGCAGAAACAAACAGAGACAGCAGAGATCATTGGTCGACACACAAGGACAAACAAAAATATACTCTCCAACGAGTAACCTGTGTGATTGACATTTTTATAGTATGTAGCATACTTTTCAATAACATTTGTGCCTAAGAAATGCATATACGTTTTCTACCAAAAATTATAATTGGCTGAAAATTTACTCACCATCAGGTCATACAAGATGTAGATGAGTTTTTTCTTCATCAGAACAGGTTCAGAGAAACTTCCCAGTACATCACATGCTCACCAGTGGATCCTCTGCAGTGAATGGGTGCCGTCAGAATGAGAGTCCAAACAGCTGATAAAAACATCACAAAAATCCACAAGTAATCAACATGACTCCATTGAAGTGAAAAGCTGTGTGTTTGTAATAAACAAATCCATTACTGACACGTTTAACACCAAACCTTTGATTCCAGCTAAATGAATCCTCTATCCATAATATTGCTTTCTCCAGTGAAAAAGTCATCCTATCTGAATCAGGAGAGAAATATGCACAGATCAAGAGCTGTCTACAAACAAAAACTTTCCAAAATAGTTCAATATGTTGGTGGATTTTGAACTGAGAGGACAACCGGGGATGGACTTTTTCACTGGAGGAAGTGTTATTTTGGATTATGAACTCGTATTTTAGCCAGAAGCAGTGGTTTAAAGTTTAATGGTTTAAATGCCTTAATGATAGATTTGTTTCTCACAAACACAAAAACTGGAGTCATATTGATTACATGTGGATTATTGTGATGTTTTTATCAACCGTTTGAACTCTCATTCTGACGACACCCATTCACTGCAGGGGATCCTTTGGCGAGCAAGTGATGTGATGCTAAATTTCTAATTTTCAGCAGTTTTCCTTTTTGGTTGAACTATTCCTTTAAGTATTGGATTCCCTTGGCATGTATTTCTAATAAATACATTTTTGAATAGATGCTTGATCCGAAGTGGACTCCCTACCACCTCCTAGAATGAGTTTCATGGCAGGTTTTGGTTAATGGGGACTGGTCATCGCTGGATGATGACCTTTCTTCCCTGTCAAGGACGACACTAATCTGATGGCAGCAGAGCTCCTCAGAGTGACACCTGCAGCAGTGCCAAAAAGAGATTTTAGTAAATTAGATCTGGAACGATCCAAGAGAGACATACAATCTTCTGGGTCAACTTACAGGGCTTTTTTAATGCAGTCATCTAATGGGATGTAGTTATATCATCATTAATGCAATCACCTATAACGGGAGCCTTTAATGAAATCCTTTCTATTTCACAATCATAATAACTACTAGTCTCTCCGAAAACCGCAGCCATCTCTGCAGTGGGATCTAAGTCTTTCTAGTGTTAAAGAACACTTTCTTCTTAACAGAGAAGTTCTGTATAGTATTTGACATGGTAAAAGGTACTGGACAGTTTTAGGGCAGAACTGTCTTCCTGGAGTCACACTGAGCTTTAAAAGTTACGAAGATGGGCTTATTTTTATATTCTCTGTATCTTTTGCCTAAACAGAGTTCACTTCATTTTGACCGACTGTCAGAACATATCTAATCGCACATTAAATAGCAGATGCACTCCACCTCTTAGAGACACTTTTCAAATATACATCACTGAAATGGACGTTTTAATAGCTGAGCTCTGTTTTACAGAGCACTCATCAGCTGAACTGTGATCATGGGGTCTTTCTCTTCCTCTCTTTGTCCGTTCCTCTCTCTCTGATCACGTTTAGTGTTGTATTTGCTGTTAAAATTGAAATGAAGGTGAAGGGTAAATCTCAGACCCCCTGTACACAACCACCTGCTCCTGTTCGCCTCTCCCGTCAGGAGCTTAAACATTGAGCGTGACTCACCTTGTACCTGCTTTATCAAACCACACACACACACACACACACACAGTTACATACTGAGAATTCTGGAGTATTGTGTGTTTTTCCACCTTGGTCTATAAAATAAAAGCTTTTTCATTTATTAAATGGAAAGTGTGTATTCAGTATAATTATTATACGTTATATTTATGTTGTATTTCATTAAAATATTTATGTTATAGGACCCAGTCTTTAACTTCTACTGTATGTACTAACATTAATCATTTGATACAGTGCAATTGTGTACATACATGTTTTACATTTTTATATTTAGATATATTTGTGTTTTTACTTATTTATATTTTTTGAAAAATCCTACATGTAATTACATCTGTAATTAATATCTGTAATTACATCTGTAATTGTACTGTTGACATTGACTTGATAAGCCCACAGACGCTTTCTCTCTCTCTCCATCTCTCTCTCTGTCTCTCATCTGACATAATAGTTGTAGGATTGCTTTTTTATTTTTTACTGTATCCAAGTGCTGTTCCTATAAAAAGTTATTTAAATATCATTATAAGACCATTACAAACACACCAAAAGCCATTTATCACACATGAAGCGTACTGCAGTGAATACTATGTTTTATTAATCAGATGTATTAAATGAGAGTAATGCATGTAAATGTATTAAATATAATTAAATATATAATATTATTATAATTTTTATTTAAGGTATGTATTTAGGTATCTAACGCATGCATTAAGTTTGTGTTTAATTTATGTATTTATGTTGTATTTAATTTAGATTATATTTAATAATATTTTATATATTTTATATATATATATATATATATATATAGTTATTAAATATATCGAATGTTATTAAATATTATATAAATATATGAATTAAGTACAAATTCTATATAATTTGATTATATCATAAGATTATAATATATAATTAATTATATTTACTAGACTTACATGCAAGAGAGAGAGAGAGAGAGAGAGTGTGTGTGTGTGTGTGTGTGTGTGTGTGTGTTCATTTTTTTTCAGTGTGTCCAGGCCCTTTCCTTTGTAAAGTTGTTTAAATATCTTTAAGAACCATTACAAACAGTTAAACCATTTCTCACACATGAAGTGTACTGCAGCAAACACTGTGTATCTGGACATTTAAAGTGTTGTGGTCCATCTAAACTGCTCTTTTATGTTTTACAGGGTTAAAACAAAGACATCTGGGCTATGAGGAGGTAAGAACATTTGACATGACATTACACAACATATTATTAGCACAAACAAACATCCCTCCACCCACAGAGACAGGACAGATGACAGCTGGAGGCGGAAGAGAGAAATGCAGCACTACCCCCTAATGGAGGGGAAAGACAGAGAGAGAGAGAGAGAGAGAGAGGAAAAACAAAAGTTGAGAAAAAAATGCAGCACTGCCCTCTACTGGGAGAAAAAGAGGCTGTGTTGCAATAGTATACTACCATTCTAGTCTTACTTGTTCAAAAGTGTATAGTATGTATGTACACAATATGAATATTTTCTTTATGCACAGAATACCTAGATAACCTACCATCTTTGCTAAATATGCAGTATACAGTAGAGCCAATAGATCCTGATAGCCAGATAGCCAGAGACAATAAAGAAAAGAGAAAACATCCATCATTTTCTTTCTCTCTCTGCAATTACACTCCGGCAACCCCAGTAGCCTACAAGTAATGACCAGATTCACCAGAACATGTGAAAACATACACGCAGACACACATCTATCTATCTATCATCTATAGGACATTTAGTCTTGGTTTGTTTGTTTTTTTACTGTATTTTTTGATCAAATAAACATAACACCTGTGTTCTCTTACTTACTGATCCAAAACATTTGAATGGTAGTTTATGTAATATAGCATAATATGAATGTGAGTACAAAATAAGATTTTACCCACAGATTTTAGCCAGTCAAAAAACAACCCATCTTAGACAGAGTTGAACCACATTGTGTGGACAGAGTAATTCATCAATTCACCTCAGTCTGATGAGAAACATCTTTATTAAGTCTGAAAACTGCCATATAGATGCAGCTGCACAGTATTATGAATTCTCTCTCACACTTACATTCTCTTGTTCCCTTACTCTGTCTTCTCTTATTTCTCTCTCACAATCACCATTTCTCACTGTCCGTCCCATCATGCTTTTCTCTCCTGCAGTTGAATGGATGCATTTGTTCCCCTTAGTAAATATAACATGGCTGTTTGTGTTTGGCTCTCATGGATGGGAGATGGAGTCATAAGACCAGGCCTGCAGACACACACACACACACACACACACACACACACACACACACACACACACACACTTTCCCATGCAAGTCATATGAGTTTTACGGCTTAATCAGAGATAGTGAGAGTGAGTGAGAGAGGAGAAGATTTGGAGATGGAGGATTTCCTGTGGAGACTGCGGGTCTGGGCGTCTTTGAGCTTGAGGAGATGTTGTTGGTGTTGTGGAGATAAAACAAATGAAGTCAGAAGGGAAGAAAAAGGTGAAATCTTTGAGATGAGAGTGGAAGAGCTAAAAGAAGCAATGAAAACGGAAGAAAAACCATCAAAAACTTGGAGTGTGTCCTCCCTCCCAGTCGCTGAGGTCAGATGGGTGTGTTTGTGTGTGTGAGAGAAAGAATGTTTGACATCAAACAGAGCTATATGATGATGTCCTACAATGCTGAATTACAATAACAGTGACATTTGTAACATTACAAAAGAATGTCTCATAAAAATGCCACTAACTTTGTAATGTCATTGAGAAATTGGTCTGGTTTTGACTGTAATGTTAAAGGGTTAAACTATTTTAGCGTTTCCAGCTGTTTAGTGTTCTTGTGCCACTTCCAAGAAAATATTGTCAAAAGTAATGTATTTGATTGAAGGAAAGCCATTTTAGTTCCAAATAATCTGAAAATATAATCGTCTGGTTACAGTACATTCTGTACAGTTAACCCTGAAGTCAGCTGTCCCTGTGAAATCACTCAAATGAACAGAATTTAGGCAAAGAGACGGAAAAAAGGAACATTAGAACTAAAAGAGACTTCTGTGTCAGAACATTCATCTGCTGTACAACTTTGTGTGATGTTGTTATCCTTACAGAAATATAACATGGTAACTATAGTTCCTGCCAAAATACCATTTCAGTTCATCAAATTAAACAAAATGGCAGAGATTTTGAAAGTTTTTTTTACACAGTTTGAAGGTGCTTTTACATTCATTTATGGTTTGATAGTAGAATCATAATTGTAGCCCGTTTCTTTTTCTTTCTTTCTTTCTTTCTTTCTTTCAAAGTTAACACATAATCTGCTACAGCACCACACAAAATTTATTGTCGAGTTTTAAAGACTGTGTACCACAAAAAATACATGCAAAAAAAACAAAACAAAAAAACAAGCAAGAAAAAGTCTCTCATGCTCAGTAAAGCTGCATTTGTTTGATAAAAAATGTAGTAAAAACAGTAACATTGTGAAATATTACAATTTAAAAAAAATTGAATTCTATTTTAGTATATTTTCATTTATTCCAGTGATTGCCAAGGTGAATTTTCAGCAGCCATTTCTCCAGTCTTCAGTATCACATGATCCTTGAGAAATTATTATAATATGCTGATTTAGTGCTCAAGAAACGTTTCTTATTTTTATTAAAGAGGTCATATGATGTTGCTAAAAAGAACATTATTTGGTGTATTTGGTGTAATGCAATGTGTTTATGTGGTTTAAAGTTAAAAACACACATTATTTTCCACATACTGTACATTATTGTTGCTCCTCTAAGCCCCGCCTTTCTGAAACGCGTCGATTTTTACAAAGCTCATCGTTCTGAGAAGCGAGGCGTGCTCTGATTGGCCAGCTATCCAGTGCATTGTGATTGGCCGAATACCTCAAGCGTGAGACGGAAATGTTACGCCCCTCACCGTATTGTGATGGCGTTTCACGGCGTGACCACACAAAAACAATAAAACCCATTACAAACGAGGCATTTGTTGCATCCAGTGGGGACATAATTACTGATTATAATGACTTATACTGTCTTTTTACGCGTCGCGTTGCATCGCGCTGCGTAAACATTACCATGTCTGCATTTGTGATCGGAGAAACAACAAACAACAAGCACTACTCTACACAGCTCAAAACTCGCGTTTGAATCGTCAGAGGCAGTAATGTACTTACAGGCTGTGAGTCAGACTGTCCTTACAAAGTTGGAATTGCCTCACTTTATAGAAACAGCCTTTGTGCGAGCCAACATTGTAGCTTCCAAGTTCAGGAAATAGTCCTCCGTAAAATGTGCTGCACACATCTGAATATTTGCGTTGTACTGCTCTGGAACAGTGTTGTAAATACAACTTAACCACTGATTTCTAGTTGTATGCTCTTTTGGAAGCCCAAACAAAGTAGTTTCTCTTTCATAATGAAACAGCGTCTCCAGGACACGGCGCCGGCGGCAGCAACAATACTACAGCCAGAGTAATAGTTCCCCCTCTTTCACTGCGTGTACGTTTGGGTGGTGTTATGAAAATCTCCCCACATCGTGACGTAGAGATGTGGGGGCGTGTTTGAATGAGCCATTTTAGGGGGGCGTGGCAGAGTCTTAACTTTTATAAAGAATATCTCTTTGGTTTTAAGACTTTAGTCTTTGCAACTTCAGGGATCTTATCTATGCACAAACAGCTTGTAACACTCCAAAGAGAAAGGAAAACTTGAAATCGCATCATATGACCCCTTTAAATTTAAAAACCATTTCTGCTGCTTAAAATTTTTGTGGAAACTGTGATCCTTTTTTTCAGGATTCACTGACAAATAAAAAAATAACGGTGTTCAAATAACAGCATTTATTTGAAAGAGAAATCTTCTGTAACGTTATAAATGTTTTACATTTTTTATATATCTGTGAGGTCTGTAATCATTTAATCAGCATGTAAAGCACTTTAGGATTCAAAGCTTCAGAGCTGGTATAAATAAAGACCCTGAAGCCACATAGGCATAAAAATGAGGACACGGTTCACACTTGTACGCACTCAAACAGGTGTGATGGACACAGTAGGATGGCTCTATCAGCGAAACAGGGTGTAATAACATCTCACACTGTATCTGATATAGATCAAACCACCCCCGTGTGTTTCTCTGTCTTTGTCTCTGCGTTCAGCTGGGTGAGCTGGACGGGGTAGAGAAACCACAGCCACACTGGTTTCACACGCTGCAGGTGCGACGGCTCAGAGTTCAGAGGGGCCGCAGTAACAGCGATCCTATGGGAGGAAAGAGCTTCCAGCAAGAGTTCCAGTGGGTGAGGAACACACAGATACAACTCAGACACAACAAGAGGTTTAAGCATAGACACACAGAGAAACAAACAATGCACAGTCTTGAGGAATGTTACTTTTAACAGTAACACGTTACAATATATTAGACTTATTATAAACTGTAAATACGTCACATTGTTTTTTACATAAAGTAACGTTAACCCTATAAGCCTTATTGATAGTTCATACTTTTTTAGCAAATAAAAGGCCTTTTAGTAGTATTTTAAACTTCAGGTCGGGTATTTATGTTTTTAAGATGAACATTTACTGGACTGATGCAACTTAGGTTTACTTGAGTATCCATAATTCACTTTTTTTTGAAAAATCATGTTAAAATGTATGTATTAAATATCATGCAACAGGTTTTGATGGATGTTTACTTACTTTACATCATCACTGTATTGCATTGCATTATATGTTTTGCCCCCCACAATAAAAGCTACAGAGCTTTGATCATAAAATATTACAAAGACATATTATTGGGAGATATAGAGTGACAACTGATATTTACAGTAAATTCATTTTGTGTAAGTAGTCTGTTATACTATTATAAAGATCTTATTGATTTACATTACAAGCTATCAGAATTTCATCTTACTTTTTGGCCATATAAATAACAGGATCTGCATAAAATAGCATATTTTTGCTTGGTTTGGACCTCGGTCTTTTCCTTCATTTTCTCAGCTGTCTCACTTTGTAAGTGGAAGCACCCTGTTTTTTTTTTACTTTGGAAGTGTTGTTTTTTGCTATTTTTATAGTTTGCATAGAATTATATAAAGCCTGCAACATGAAAACATGAAAAAATTTTGTTGCTTTCGGGTTAAAATGCCAAAGGGGTCTATAAAAGCTGCCTGTCATTTATTTCAATGGCAGTTGGTTGGCTGGCGAAATAACAGCATGTGCATTTCATTCACAGAAAACTGGCCTGCAGTTTGGGAATGCAACATCTTATCTGAATCTTGAAAAACTTGGAGAGGGCACATACGCCACGGTGTACAAAGGCATTAGCAGGTTAGTAGACATATGCCGACACTCACAGACATGCACTCAAAACAGTGTAATTCACAGAACTCACTTAGGTGTTGCCAAAAGGAAGACATTTATTCACTGAGGCAAGATGAATGTTTTATGGCAGTATTCAGTTAGCAAGCACATTATTCAGATACACCACCCTGTGGCTTTGTTCATCTGTATAATAGACAGCAAATGATTCTTTTCATTGCCTCCCTGTAGGCATTCCTTGAGTTCTTCTATGGGAGCTTGTTTTACATGGATTCATTTTATAAGGTCATTCTGTAACATATGGATACCCGCCTGAGGCTTACACTGATAGGCAGTTTGATGTTGTTGTACAACAACCAATGTTTTGTAATAAGAAACAGCTCCCATACATCTCTGTGCAGCTGTTTTAGGATCGAAAGCTTTACATTAAGTAACGTTTTTGCTTATTTATGTGGTTAAAGGAACAGTGTTACCCCACTTAAACTTAAATGATTTTGGAATACACAATTATGGAATATCCTCGGCGGGTGGATTTAGTTTCCATAAATGGCATCATAAACTTAACCACTACTAAACACCACCAGATGATTCAAATGATAGACAAAATGATAGGCTTTCCAAGACCCATAAAATTGCAGATTTCTTTTTTGTATTCAATTATTTCCTGTTGAAACAGGAAGTTGGGGTGGGACACATCAAAGGGCTTGCCTCTTAGTTTGAAATAACCAAAAGACTTTAATTTCCAGACATGAATTATGATTTGTTATGTGCTATTGCTAGTCATAGCCAGGTGTTATTTGATCAAGGGCACATTCTCTTCACATTAAAAAAAAAATTAGAAGAGAAAAACTTAACATTTTAAAAGTGTATGTTCTGCAAGTTAAATTTGTCAGGAATAAATTAACATATAAATAATCTTATAGCTAATAGTCAAAACTCCAGGTTTGACTGCAAAATGTCTTTAAAAGGGAGAACTTGTGATGCTGTTGTTTATTCTCCAGAAAGTAGAGGTCAGGTAAACTGTTTGCAGATGCATGTTTGTGGATTATGCTGAGGTTTTTCTGTGTTTGTGACAGGATAAACGGTCATCTTGTGGCTTTAAAGGTGATTCATATGAAAACTGAGGAAGGAATTCCATTCACAGCTATTAGAGAAGGTACTGCAACAGCACAACACACACACAGCGAAGAAACAAATGTGACCCTGCCTGGACCACAAAACCAGTCTTAAGTCGCTGGGGTATATTTGTAGCAATATCCAAAAATACATTGTATGAGTCAAAATTATTGATTATTCTTTTATACCAAAAATCATTAGGATAAGTAAAGATCATGTTCCATGATTAGTAATATGCATTGCTAAGAACTTCATTTGGACAACTTCAAAGCCAATTTTCTCAATATTTTGAGTTTTTTGCACCCTCAGATTCCAGATTTTCAAATAGTTGTATCTCGGCCAAATGGTGTCCTATCCTAACACACCATACATCAGTGGAAAGATTATTTATTCAGCTTTCAGATGATGTATAAATCTCAATTTTGAAAAATTGACACTTATGACTGGTTTTGTGGTCCGGGGTCACAAATGTGCTTATACACATGCAAAGCGCAGTGGGGTAAGATAAAGAATAAAGTATATATTCAGGAAGTGTCCATCATATATATCTATGATTGAAATATGAATAGTGGAGTAGTGCATTAATAAATAGTTTTTATTTACTTATGTTCATATTTTTGTTTTTTAGATATTTTATTTCTGTTTTCTGACATACAACTGTTTAAAAGTTTGGGGTTAGATTTTTTTTTATTATTATTTTAAAGAACTTAATACTTTTATTCGGCAAGGACACATTGCATTTATAAAAAATGACAGCAAAGATATTTATAGTTGTACAAAAGATTTCTATTTCAAATAAATGCTGTTATTTTGAACCTTGAAAAAACATGTATCACTGTATTCAGTATTGATAATATTAAGTAATGTTTCTTGACCACGAAATCAGCATATTGGAATGATTTCTGAAGAATCATGTGACTTTGAAGACTGGAGTGATGGCTGCTGAAAAATAAATTGCAGTTTAAAATATATTAAAATAGAAAACAGAAAGTTAGAAATTGTAATAATATTTCACAAAATTACTGTTTTTTATGTATTTTTGGTGGAAAAAAAAATTCAACCTCACCAAGGCTAGATGTGTGATTGTACTGCATTTGTTGATACCGTATGCCCGTTTTATTTATGATTATTCCCAGCCTCCTTGTTAAAGGGCCTTAAACATGCCAACATCGTCTTGCTTCATGACATTATCCACACACGAGAGTCTCTTACCTTTGTCTTTGAATATATGGTGAGTCTAAGACACCGGCAGTCGCCTTCCAAGATTATTTTGTTTACTCTATCTGTCAGTCATATTTTACATATTTTTCCCTCTCAGCAAACAGATTTGGCTCAATACATGATTCAGCATCCTGGCGGACTTCACTCGTACAACATCAGGGTAAACAAACACATGAATGTGTAAAAAATACACAAGGTCAAAAATAATGAGCCGGCTTTCTCACACTCAGTCTGCTTCTTCAGCTCTTCATGTTTCAGTTGCTACGAGGATTGTCTTACATTCACAGCAGAAGAATTCTGCATCGAGACCTCAAACCTCAGAATTTGCTCATCAGTTATTTGGGGGAGCTTAAATTAGCCGATTTTGGTAGGTTTCACTTATGCAAACACTAACATGCTTATAATATGCTCTGTCATACATTCTAAACTATGGTGTGTCTCTTATTTCTTCAGGTCTGGCCCGATCTAAGTCTATACCGTGCCAAACATACTCAGCCGAGGTCGTGACTTTATGGTACCGCCCGCCAGATGTTCTCATGGGATCCACTGATTACTCCACAGCCCTGGACATCTGGTGAGTCCTTGTACACACACATATTCATTCTTCTTAGAAAGATTCATAATAGTGAGAGCAACAGGCTTTCACATTTGAAAATTTCTCCCTTCAATTTAATGCTTTTGCCAGTTTAATTATATATTAAAGTTTATCATATGAACGTGTTTTTAAAGGGATAGTTCACCCAAAAATTAGATTCGTTCATCTTCGGAACACAAATTAAGATATTTTTGATGAAATCCAAGAGCTTGCTGACCCTCTATAGACAGCAACACAACTGAAATGTTCCCAGGCCCAGAAACATAGCAAGGACATCGGTAAAATAGTCCATGTGACATCAGTGGTTCATCAGTGGTTACGAAGCTACGAGAATACTTTTTGTGCGCAAAGAAAACAAAAATAATGACGCTGAGGCGTGCCACTATTGTGGAGAGAGTATCATGACGCATGCGCATGCTTAATTTGCGCAAAAATATCTTAATTTGTGTTCCAAAGATGAACGAAGGTCTAACGGGTTTGGAACGACATGAGGGTGAGTAATTAATAACAGAATTTTCATTTTTGGGTGTAGCTTGTAAATAGTTAAAAATAGTTTAAAGGGGACCTATTATGCTCCTTTTTACAAGATGTAAAATAAGTCTCTGATGTCCCCAGAGTGTGTATGTGAAGTTTTAGCTCAAAATACCCGATAGATAATTTAAAATTGGCACTTTTAGGGTATGAGCCCAAATGCTGTGATATTGAGTGCGTTGCTTTAAATGCAAATGAGCTGGTGCGCCCAGAGAAGAGGGCGGAGCTTCAAGAGCTCCAGGTCCCGCATTAGCAGTGCTAGCCTTTGCAAATAAACATTCCACGATTAGTAAAAGCCCGTTATCTTTACAGAAAACTACTCGGATTCAAAGTCAGTCATCTGATTATACTGTGCATAATACATTTGCGTTTATGAATTACACAGACA
>JAFVLL020010850.1:0-75927 GCA_021397915.2 Tor tambroides
TAGGGGCGAGACCCTTTTGGGGTAGGGGCGTGTTTGTTTTGGTGATTTCAAATATCAACATTGGCTTCCAGAAACTGCTTACCCTGCCTTTAATATAGGTACGTATTTCTGTGTTTTTATTATGTTGATATAGGTACGTATTGCTGTGTTTTTATTATGTTGATATAGGTACGTATTGCTGTGTTTTTATTATGTTGCTACACGGCAGTCGCTGTTTTTATTATGTTGCTCGTAGTTACATGGGATTCGAACAGGAGCTCCTCGCCTCCTAAGTACGACTCCGTACTCCGTGAGCTACCGAACAAACCTACCATCTATGAAAACTCATAGATAGGAGGCTGGATATGTGCGATGCTATCCTTCCAAAGCATCAGTTTTCAAATCTCCCAGCATATTAATATTGTTTTGAAGTCGTAACGTGATATTCTTAAAGTAATTGTGCGAAAAATAGGCTTTATTAATCAAAACTCTGTAAATTTGTGTGAAAAGGAGTAAAAGGTGTCGGAGTTTTACTGCCTCTAGTGTTTGTGTCTTTTGGAAACTTAAACTGCAGTAATATGTAGTTATTGGTACGTATTTCGTGTCTCGCTAAAAAGTGCACCCAGGTACGTAAATGCCATGAGACTAGGTTGGATATGGACTGTAAACTGTACTAGCATGTAATGCTGCAGACGGACAGTAGAGGGCCAATGTGACACTTTAACATGGTGTTTGTCAAAAGTTTCCAACATACAGCTTAAAAGTCTTTCCTAGGAAGTCTTTCCAAAAAAGGCAGAAAAATGTATGTATGTATGTATGTGTGTGAGTATATATTTCTGCCTTTTTTGCTTAAAAAGTTGTAAGTTTAATTATATATCCACAATATTTCAGCACACACAACTGCACATATTTGATTTAAGTTGAAGAGGTCATACTGTCCTTCAAAACTGATGCTCAGTAAACCAATGTGTCACACAACATCGCCTGCAATTAAAATCAATAGCGTCTTCCAACTTAGAGAGAACAAATTACTCTTTCGAAGAAACATGACGTCACCTAACAGTGAAAGTACAACCTGCTCCCTTCTTTTTTTCTGGCCCTATTTGTGTCATTATTTTGGGTTTTTCGGCCTGTTTTCTGCTCTCATCTGATGGCCTGTGATTATCTGTGATCATTGCACAGGGTGTGGAGGTAAAGGGCGAGTCATTACGCAGCCGCTCGAGCAGAAAATGAGGGCAGCAGTATGGCATCCTGCCATGCCTCCGCTGGTCGCACAGATGCACTCTATGATTAATATTACCACACACACACACACACACACAGAGTGTCCTTCTCCCCTCGTTTCTCTTCAGGTAGCCCAAACATGCTAATCACTGACTGCTGATGTTAAGGAGTGGGGCAAGTTGCACCGTCTGCCATATGGAGGCGAGTAAACACTCTTTAAACGGCTGGCGTGCCGAATGGGGGTCTTCGTCAGAATCCTGCCAGCTCAGGGGAAAAATGGAAAAAAACTGACCAAAACAAAGTCACTCAAAGCGCTGAGCACACAAGAAGAACCCGAACTCACCTTGAGTCTGTCCTCCGTAAAGGCCAGGTGGAAACAAGAAGAGATTTGTAACTCAATTAACCTTCTTTCACCTTTTTGAACTTCCCAAAATCCTTCCAAAAGTCACCTTTTTAATTCCGCTATTTTTCAAGTTAGCCTGAGTTTGGCAGCTTAACTTATGTGTCCTATTTGTTGTCAGAGAATAAAGTAGCCCGAAATTATTTGGGTATTTTAGCTCCCAAAAGTTTAGGGTCAGTGTATATGTATACATAGCCTACATATACACTTCCTTTCAAAAGTTTGGGATCAGTGAGATTTTTTACTGTTTTTTAAAGAAGTTTCTTATGCTCATCAAGGCTGCATTTATTTGATTAAAAAAACAGTAATATTATTATTATATTATATTTATTATTATTATTATTATTATTATTATTATATTATGTTATATTATACAGTATGTATATGTTTCATATATGTTTTTTGTTTCAGTTAACTATAATATATATATATATATATATGTGTATATATTTTATATATACACATATATATATATATATATATATATATATATATATATATATATATATATATGTGTGTGTGTGTGTATGTGTTCATGTTCAGCTATATATATATATATATATATATATACACTCTAAAAAAATAGTGCTATATAGCACTAAAAGTGGTTCTTTGGCTCATAATCATAGGGGAACCACTTTTCGTGCTGTATAGCACCAAATCTTGGTGCTTCAGTGGTTCTTCACCGGTTCTTTGGCACCGCTACCGTATACAGAACCTGTTAAGCTCCTGTATGGTTCTTCAGTGGGTCTTTGGGGTGATTAAGGTGCTATATAGCACTACTGCCGTACAAAGAACCTGTTAAGCTCCTTTAAAGGTTCTTTACGAGCCAAAGAACCACTGTTGGTGCTTTTTAGCACCATTTTTGTTGAAGAAATACAGTGCAATATGGCACCTCTTATGGTTCTACATATCTACATAGCACCATTTGGCCCCTATGATTACGAGCCAAGAACCACTTTTAGTGCTATATAGCACCATTTTTTTAGAGAGTGTGTGTGTGTGTATATATATATATATATATATATATATATATATATATATATATGTGTGTGTGTGTGTGTGTGTGTGTGGGTCAAAGACGAAAAAGGGTTTAAGCATAAAAACAATGTGTAATACTGCTTTAATTGTTGTTGTTTTTCCCCCCAAAAATTAAAACGTTTTCTGTTTAATTCAATTACAATTTTGATTTTGTTTGTCTGAGTACAAAATAAATACCATACGTTTTCCCCTGATTTACAGAAGACACCCACTACAATGTCATTCAGTGTAACAGCCCTGTCAGGCATATTTACAACAAAAATCAATTTATGACGTATTAAAAGACTAATTACTTTCACCCCAGATACTAATTAATTGTAAAATTTGCCACTATCCTAGGTTTTGCCTATTTGTCAGTAAGAATTTTTTTACTCATTTAAAACACAATAAAATTTAATATGCTCCCTTATTCTTTTATATATTTTAATATGTACAAGTCAAAATAAGCATGTTTGATTTTTTACATAAATATTGTGTTACACTGAATGACAATGTAACATTATTTCAACCAAATTTTGGCATTTTATTCTCCAAAAACATTTAAAACCTTAAAAGTAGACACTTTAATTACATTTAATGTGCTTTCTATGGACATAAAATCATTTTTGTAAATTTCTTTTGATGCGGACATCTTTACGTCTTTGAACCATGTATATGTTTAGTTAACTATATATATATATATATATATATATATATATATATATATATGTGTGTGTGTGTGTGTGTGTGTGTGTGTGTGTGTGTGTGTGTGTGTGTGTGTGTTGCCTGAGGTAAATTAAGTGTTAACTGAAATAAAATATAATATTCAAAAAAACAAAAAACAGCTTGATGTACTAAACTTACTAAAACTTGAATAAAAATAAAATAAAAAACTTATAAAAATGACAAAATCACACAATAAAATTATTAAATCATTAACCAAAATTAAAATGAAAACAGAAAAATAAAACTGATATCAACATATTAGATCTATTATTTTTTAGATATCATATCTATCTATCTATCTATCTATCTATCTATCTATCTATCTATCGCTCTCTCTTAATTTTAAATTTTATGTGGTTTGTCATGACAAAAATTGTTCATGTACACATTGATCTGAATATGCAAACTAACAGAGCATGTTTTGAAGCCCCACAGAGCAAAATCTAAATCCAAATGAATTCAGTACATTTTACCACTTCCAACATTTCCAGCCATGATCGTGTTGGAAACCAGCAACCCGAACGGCCAGTGAACCAAAGCAAAGAGTATGTCTTGGATCTTCCATGTTATCCCAGTGTCTGGTTTCTCTCGTATGAGCGGTCTTATCACTGAAGCGTGTCTGTGTGCGGCCCCTCGCACAATGCTCTGTGCTTATCTGCTCACCGCGGCTCCACTGGCGCCGCCCCGCACTGAATCATCACCACCGTCCTGCACCGCAGCGATACAGACACACAGATACAAGCTGGAGACGGACAGACCGACTGACTGACTCTGTGTCTCGCTTTCTTCTGCTCTATTTTTACTCGCCTCTGCTCAGTTGTTCTCTCCTCTTGTTTCTTTCATTCGCTGCCTCTTAGGATGGCTGTGTTATCGTAGTCATCCACCTGTTGTCTGAGCCTGACCTGAGCGCTGAGCTCCATCACAGCCAAAATAAAGATAAAAAGAGAGGAAGGTACATGAAAGGATAAACTACAAACAGAAAATTCACATAGAGTGTTCTCTACAGATATAATATAATATAATTTTAGCTAGTGTTTTATTGTCATGAAAAATCTTGTATTTATTTATTTATTTATTTATTTATTTTAACTTCTTATTGCCAGTCTCTGCAGCATAGCACTATTGTGTGAAAATAATGAAACAATAATAAATATGAAGTAAGGTTATTGGAAAAAAAAGAGAAAATAACAAATAAAATTAAATAAGAAATAATAAAATAAATATTTAAAGAAAAAAGAAAATTAAATAACTTTGTAGCAAATTAAGAAAAGTATGAAATTATAAAATATCTAACTCTGTTGTTTTATTAGTATTTACTCTTTCAATTTAGTATGCTAATTGGCATGACATTTGCAAATAAAATAAAATAATGTAAAGGAAAATAGAACCAGAATGGTTCATTTCAGAAGTATGTTTTTAATTAGCATTTACTTCATTGGTATGACAAAAACTACAAATTAACTGCCAAATTATTTGCATGTAAAATAATTTGTTAAGTGAGCACTGAAGATAGCAATGTGCTGAAACGTCTGCTTGCTCATGTTCATCTGTTTTTAATTCACATGCACTTTGCACTTTTTGCATGATGCAGTTTATAAAATAAAAAGGATGTTTTGTAGACCTTTCCAGTCTGGAGTGGATCAGTGTGCGGTCAGCCACTTTTTTGTTCATTTTCATGTAAAATAATTAAAAATAAAAGTAAATATTTTCTGAAATATGGCTATAGCATTTACTTTATTGGCATATAAATAAATAAAGTTTAAAAATAAAATATTTAAAAATATAGATCTAAAATATTTTAAATAAAATAAAACAAAATAAATAAAAGATCTAGAATGCTTCCTTTCAGAAACATGGTCTCGAATTGACTGTCTTGAAAAACCGTAAAAGGGGTGAAATGTAGCATTGTAAACCCCTGTGTGGTGACTGGATCTGCTCATTAAAGATCTTTCTTGTTTGTCATAAACTGTCGGTCTAATCCTGCTTTAGGCTTAAATCCTGTCACAGTGCTAAAGGGCTTTAGCTCTGCTCCTGCCTTATGAAGTAGAAGCTTCCTCTTCCACAACACTCAATACTTTGCCATTAGAGGGACACTCCTGTGGGACGGGACCTTTGGCTCCCATTAGAGAAGTCAATAGAGCTAATACAGCACATGGAGTGCACCTATATGCAAAGCCTGTGGGTGCAGATGTGTAACTGTCTAGATCTTTGACTATCCATTGCGCATGTGCTCCTTTGGATGCGAGTTACAGCCCTTTTTAAGACCACTAGAATCAGCATTGTTTTCTTTTTAGTTTTAATTAGTTGTCTCACCTTTCTATGACATTTGCCCCTCATGGGGTATTACTTTCTCATTGTACACATTAACAGTGGCATCCGATACATTCCACCTGTTCTCTGGCAAGCAAATTATTGAACAATGATTGTCTGTCAATATTCATCTTGCACACACAGTCCCATGGACATTGCAAAGTATCCATCAGATTCTAACTTAACTGTAACTATGAAATGAGACGAATGATAAACTTTATTTATATATAATGATAAAAAGTGATAAAATGATTAAAAAAATATACAATATAAAATATAAAAAATTTATATATAAATATATACAAACAATTTATGTAATTTATGCATTTATGTATATAAACATAAACATACAGTTATGTACAACTATGTAATTGTGTGTGTGTGTGTGTGTGTGTGTGTGTGTGTGTGTGTGTGTATGCAGCTGAAAAAACTATTATTATAATTATTATTGAGTAGAATTGTTTTTAGGTTTCTGTGATGAATAGAAAGTTCAGAAGAAAAGCATTTATCTGAAATAGAAATCTTTTGTAACTTTCTAAATGTCTTTATCATCACTTTTGATCAATTTAAAACATCCTTGCTAAATAAAAATATAAATTTCTATAATTTCCTTAAAAAAAAAAAATGTGTAAATAATGTTTCAAAAGCTTTTTATTTCAGATAAATGCTGATCTTTGGATCTTTCTCAAAGAATCCTGAAAAAAAATTAATCAGCTGTTTTAAATATTAATAATAATAATAATAACAACAATAACAGTAACAATAATAATAAATGTTTCTTGAGCAGCAAATCAGCATATTAGACTGATTTCTGAAGGATCATGTGACACTGAAGACTGGAGTAATGATGTTGAAAATTCAGCTTTGATCACAGGAATAAATTACATTTTAAAATGTATTCAATTAAAAAAGTTATTTTAAATAGTAAAAATATTTCCAAAGAAAAAAACAAAAGTGTGAAAATATTTCATTGTGAGTTCCTTAGGATACACAAAATATAAACTTTGAAATTAGCCCCTATTTACCTAAAAATATGAAAAAGTCATTTTCAACCTATTTAAAAAAAAATCATAATTTTAAATATGGTGGAAATTACATGACTTTTTTTATTTTTATTTATTTTTTTTATTTTTTTACCTGTGATGCATGTATATCCATTGTTAGCCTTTATTAATGAGTTAACTGATGTATCTCAGAATGACTAAATAGCGATCAATAATCCGCCTGGCATATCATCAGTTCCAATTTATGACCAGTAGGGGGAGGCAGATAATAATGAACGCTGGAAAAAAAAAGCTCTCTACCAAAACAAAAATAAATAAATAAAAATTAAAAAACTAAGAAAAACTGCGCAACGCGAACATGAGTGATATTTATTATCTCGTTTTGAATTATTACCCGCTATTCTTCCAATTCCACCATTTACATGCTTGAGCGCTGCTGTTTTCTGCTCTTTATTTCCCAGAGTACATGCATTCATGACAGCATGGACAAACACATGACAGATTCTGAGCAGTAGAGGGCAGCATTACTCCTTGCAAAAGCCTGACAGGGCCCTTCAAACCCAAACAGAAACAGCTTTCTTATTATTCCTCTCATGGCACTGAGCAAGTCTTGCAGGAATTGGATTTTAAAACATCAAGTATACAACCTCACGTTTATCAGTAGTACAGCAACTGCCACTGCTTCAGTCAGTGTTAAAATGTGAGTTTGAAATAAACATTTTAGGTTGAAAAGCACATGTCCTTTACAGCCTCTGGAGGAGCTTTGTTTATTTGCATACATGCACAACAGTCTGTAGTGGTCTGTTTTGATGCAAAACATGTAGGACTTTGACTTTCATGAGAATTCATGAGAAGCAGCAGTGATTATCTAGAGTTGTAATTGTGCGACATAGCTCAGCATGCATAGTGTTATGCCTGCAAAAAGCAGCTTGAACGCACATATAAACGTTCAGACACATCTTTGGATGCAGTAAATGCTGAGGACACCTCCCTGGAGACCACGCACACAATCTTGACACACTGCAGACCACGTTTAGAAGCACAGCGAGCGCAGAAGTAGACAAATATGCCCCTCTCACAAGCACACGCTGGGGAGCGTCGAAAAGCCCAAAATCAGCGATATAAACATATAAATAATTAAGGTAAATGGGGGTGGGATTTGGTCCGGTGAGTTGATTTTAAATGCCGCTGATGGACAGGATGATTTCTAATGAAGAACCATTGGTGTAAAAAGTTTTTCTCTCCTAAGCTGCGTCGTCTTCTCGTTTGAGTTTTACTTCAGGGACTCCATATGTCTCTGTGTGTGGGTTTTAGGCTTAAAGACACCGCAGGGTTTCATCTTTTCATCTCTCTCTTCACAACAGCTCTGAGGGTATTCTGGTTTACTGCTTTACGTTGGGTTTTCTGCAGGGGAGCCGTGGCTGGAGTGGATCAGGGTCTCGGGCCTCCAGCCAGGAGGCTTCGGTTCTGCTGACACACAGGGCTATTTTTGGGTCGAAAGCTTTTTTTCTTGGTGTGGCGGTTGGACCTTGGAAGGGCTTGGGTTTCCATGCAGGTCACTCTGTCCTTGGCTGTTAGATACATAGATACATGACATCTGTTCATGAAAGCAGTACTGTTTTTACCATATTTAAATCAATCTGCAGAATTCCACAGATTTTCAAAAAAAAATTTGATGTTTTTGAGAGAACATCAATTTATGCTCACTAAGGCTGCATTTATTTGATAAAACAAAAATACGGTAGAATCAGAAATATTGTGAAACATTATTACGATTTAATATAGCTGTTTTCTATTCGAATATATCTTAAAATGAAATTTATTCCTGTGATGCAAAGCTGAATTTTCAGCATCATTACTCCAGTCTTCAGTGTCACATGATCCTTCAGAAATCACTCTGATATGCTGATTTGCTGCTCAAGAAACATTAATTATTATCAGTGTTATAATCTATGGATCTATAATCTATTGTTAATTTTAATAAAAGTCATAATTATCACATTGAAATTGAATTATTTGTCATAATTATATTTTATCTTTATCTCATAATTTAATTTTTTTTTTACTAATGTCATGATTTTGACCTTTTTATCTAATTTTTTTTATCTCATAATTAGTATGTAACAGTTTTGACTTTTATCTGTCACAATCATAACCTTTATGTCATAATGACTTTTTAACCTAATCTTTTCAACTTTTTATGCCATAATTTAGACTTTTTATGTCATAATTATGACTTAGTATGTCATAATTTAGATTTTTTTAATCTCATAAATATAACATTTTGTCATAATTATGCCTTTTTCTGTCATAATTTTGAATTTTATGTCAGTTACTTCTTTACCTCATTTTTTTTAAATCTCAATTATGGCTAAGTCATAATAAAAATTAAATAAAAAAATATATATATATATATAAAAATAAAAATGTCAGAATTTGATCCTTCATCTCATAGTTATGACTTAGTAACTCAGAATTGTGACTTTTTATGCAATAATTATGATTTTACAAAAGCATGGGCTCTCTATAGGGTAAAGAGTTGCAATGATTCTTTGATTAATATAGAAAGTTTAAAAGAACAGCATTTATTTGAACAGCATTTTATTTTTATTTGATTTAATTTTAGTTATATACTTTTTTAAACACAATGATTGATAATTCTTTAATAATAGTTTTTATTTTTAATTTATTATAATTACTAATGCATATTTTATGGACTTTAATATTACTGTAGAAACAACACAAGAATTTGTACTTAATTCATTTGTGTAAAACTAATTAAGTTTAGGTGCTTTTATTTTTAGTTGTTAAGGTAATTCAAAAGGACAAAAAAAGGACCTAAAATACACCCTAAACATACACTTTTCCTTACATGTCACAATAAAAATCTTAATGTTGAACAAAAATGTTTGTAGCTACCCATATATCAAAGTACCAAGGTATTACTATACGATACCCTCACTAACTGTACCATGGTATCACCACAGTACATTTTAGGTAGAATGATGAACTTTATGTTTTGATAAAAAAGTGATAAAAATGATTTTTTTTTAAAAAAAATACAATATAAAATATTAAAAATTGTATATGTTGTGTTCAGTACTGCTGACATTTTGAAATAAAGATGGATTTGATTAAATTGATTGTTGATGATGGAGACCCAGAAATAGCAAGAGAAGCAACATTAAACATCGTTCAGAATGGCTTCTAGCATGCTGCTCTGTAGAACCGTGGGCTTCCTGTCGCTGGCGAACAGGGCCCCTGAACGGTGGCGCTGATAGCCGGTGGCCCTTCACCTTGCTGAGGAGACACACAGCCCGGCGAGACCCCCGTCATTCCCCCTCATACTCTGACAGGCCTGGGTTAATCAGTCTCAGTGGGAATACTGCTGTTCTCTCTCTGCGCTCTGAAGAGAACTTCTGTTCTGTAATACGCGTATCACAGCTTCCCAAACACAGACAGATGCGTCAAGACACATTCTCTCTCTGTAACACTCCGTTTTCTGTGACTTTGCATGCCCATGTGGCTAACTGAGTGTGTCCCTGTTCTTTCTGATGCACAACTGATGAACCTGAAACCTTATAGTGCACATTATAGCGCACATTTATGTGACTTTTGCAGCACTGAAGCTTGTCGTCTCGCTCACATTTAAAGTCTCACAGTGTACGATCCTCATACTTTCAGAATTTTATTGACTGTTGCTCTTCATTGTTCTCTCACTGTTCAATTTAATACAAATTTTAATACATATGCTGACAATCAAATGAAAACTGTTTAATTTTCATGAAAGGATTCTGTGATTCTGTGCAGATTTTCTGCATCACAGGGCTGTGTTTAAATTAGTTTATCATCAGGAGCATCTGCGAATAGTGGCAGTGTGTTTCACTATAGTGTGCACACTAGAGCTCACACTGTGAGTTGGCTACAATCTGAGCATTATTTAGTACACTTACAACATCAAAAGCCCATAAGCTTCAGTCTCATAGTGTGTACTTGGTTTTATAGTTCACAGCAATACAAGCTCAAAGAAAATTTCAAAAGAAGAACATTTTTTCCAAGACAAGCCCTTTACAAACCTTTACCATATTCACCATAGTTCACATCAAAATACCACAGTTACTGCTTTTATTGTTACTACTGTGAATCCTTTACTAGATGCTTACATTTTCTGAAGGAAATAGTCATTTCATCACCATAATGGTAGGGTGTTGATCAGTTTGCTGGTTTTAAAGAGGTCTTGGGCACTTTTGAACTTAACCAAACTAAACCAGCCTAAACAGCATAAGGCCAGCAAAACATCTTAGTCTGGAATATACTTCTTTGTAGGTTTATTTCAAATACACTGCCGTTTAAAAGTTTGGGATCAGTAAGATTTTAAAGATTTAAAAAAAAAACAGTGATATTGTGAAATATTATTGCAATTTCTAATATTGGTTTCCTATTTTAATATACTTTAAAATATAATTTATTTCTGTGACACAGCACTGAATTTTCATCAGCTGTTACTCCAGTCTTCAGTGTCACATAATCCTTCTGAAATCATTCTAATATGTTGATTTATTATCAGTGTTTTATTCAGTTATTTTTTTTGAACCTGTGATACTCCTTTCTTTGATTCTTTGATAAATAAAAAGTTAATAAGAGCATATTCAAAATATAAATCTTTTCAGCATATTGGAAAGATTTCTGAAGGATCATGTGACACTGAAGACTGCAGTAATGATGCTGAAAATTCAGCTTTGATCACAGGAATACATTAGATTTTACAATATATTCACGTGGAAAACAGTTCTTTTAAATTGCAATAATATTTCACAAAATGACAGTTTTTTCTGTATTTTTGTTCAAATAGATACAGCCTTAATGAGCATAAGAAACATTGTTAAAAAACTTTTGAACGGCAGTGTAAATACTGTTCTTTTGAACTTTTTATTGATCAAAGTATCCTGAAAAATAAAATGTATCACAGTTTCCATGAAAATATTAATCCGCACAACTGCAAATCAGCATATTAGAAGGATTTCTGAAGGATCATGTGACACTGAGGACTGGAGTAATGATGCTGAAAATTCAACATTAAATCACAGAAATAAATTACATTCTAAAATATATTCAAATCAAAAACAATTATTTTAAATTCTAATAATATTTCATAATATTACTGTTTTTACTGTATTTTTGACCAAATAATTGCAGCCTTGGTGAGCAGAAGAGACGTTTTTGTCCTAAATTGGTTTAGACTGTTTGACCAGTTGACAAATTTCCAAAATACAAACAGAGCAGTCTTTAGGCTGATTTAAGTTGTTTTAAGCAGGGATAGTAGTAAAGTAAGCAGTAATAACAATGATATTTGGCTGAAAACTGAAGTTTTTATGGTAAATTTTCCTAAAAAAAAAAAAAACTTCCCCTGGCTCCTACACAAGCCCAAACACATGAATACACACACACACAAACACACCAATTACTCACATGGTCAACAAGTGTGACAGCATGCTCAGACATTTATGTGACTCAAACTGTCACAGGAGTGGAGAGAGACACGGCCACGGCACACTTTACCCCATAACCACTGACCCTCTGGACAAGCCGAGCGCCCCTGTGCCAGGACTGAGGGGATGTCCTGCCTCTCTTCCCTCATTTCCTCTCTGTCTTTGTGGCGTTTGATTGGCAGTCTGTATACTAGCGGGGGGACTGTGGCTCTGAGCGCTCACGCTTGTCTCTTGGCTGTATTAATCATACTATTGACAGACACACAGACTGACAGACTCCAATAAGAGCGGATGCCATCTTTATGAGAGTCCCACAGCCCTGCAGCTCTCAGAGAGAGAGAGAGAGAGGTGCCCGCCAGGTCTGTAATCACGGCTAATTCACAGGAGGCTGCACTGGTTTTGTCCCTGGTGTCACTCATTCTCACTCTCCTATATATGAACACATACAGCAGTGTTGGGGAGTAACTAGTCTCATGTACACTTTTGACTTGCACCATAAAATCTGGTCTACTTAGCAGCCTGTACTGGACAAGAACCACCCACTTGCACAGGAAGAGACCATGGTCTGACGGGGTGACCGTGCATCGTCTTTTTCCAGGCCAGGGTTTCTCAGTTGCCTAAAATGTCAGAGTTTTGGCTTTGATTTCCAATCTAGTCAGTACTCTCTAGTTCTCATACATTATATACGAGTATACGTATTGCTTTGACTGTTCTCTGTAGATCCCACCTTCTCATGACGTGATTGCTTGATAATGTAAAATACTTTTCAGTCATTACTTTCAGCAAGTATGAAAACAACAGGAAAACAAAGCCAAAATCCGTACATATTTGGCAATTTAGAAATCCCAGCCTGGAACCAGTAACCCTGCCATCTGACTGACATGTAAAGTGACCAGTCACCGTTTGTTTTGTTTTGATGTGCCATTTACAGTAACAGACCAGCATGAATCTATAAATAAATAAATAAATAAATAAATAAATTTAAAGATGGCATGACAGTCTTTGTAAACTATTGTACACACAACACTGAAGAAATTAGAGCAAATGTGCATAGACTTCTGAGATTAGAATATCAAAACTCAGAATCTCTGTTTATTTATTTTTAGCATTTTGGTTTGTTTAGATAGTTGGTTTTAATTAAATGATTTAAATGATCATTCCTGATACTTCCTGTGCTGCATTTTTTTTTTTTTTTTTTTACATTTGAATGTTTTTTCATTTTAAAATTTTACATTTTAATGTTTTCAGTTCAGTTAAATTAAGTACTGTTGTTTAGTTTTTAGCTTAGTATTTAGGGCAAGTTTATGTTTTATTATACTATGTTTGATGTAGTGATATTTTAGTATCAATATACTATTACGGATTTAATATTTATGTTTAATATTGAATATATATTCTATTGTTATAAGTAGTTAAAAAAAATTCTAATTTTATTAGTCTTTTTAAATGTTTTTAATATTTTTAAAATAAGTTTTATTTATTAGTTTTAGTTATATTAGTACTTCGAGTTAAAATATTCAAAAATTATAAATGTTGCCCTGTAAACTAGCTGAAATGAAAGTTTTTTTATATTTATTTATTTATCTTTTTAAATTAACATTAATTTTAATTAACATTATTTTAATTCAAGTAACAACTATGTTTCTTTTATGGTTTTTGTTAACTTTAGTGAACGATATTAACTTTGGTTTGATGTAGACACTGAAGCTGCATTATATATCAAAATAAAATATATATATATATATATATATATGTATAAATATATAAAGATATTGCAATACGGCTTAATTTAAGGCTCTGATTTAATTCATATTTAAAAATTAATATTGTAAATATTAATAATGTAATGTTATTGTTTTTTACTCAAGTACAATAGTTTTATTGCAATCATATTTTAATACTTGTAAAAAAAATTTATATATATATGTTTTGTTATGTTGCAGCCTTATGTTAAACCACTTTAAATTACTTTTTTTCCACAACAATCTACACTCCACACACCATAATGACAAAGCAAATAACAGCTTTTTAACATCTTTGCAAATTTATTATACATAAAAAACATAAATGATTCCATTGCATAAGTATTCAAACCCTTATCTGGGACAGTTGAAATTTAGCTCAGGAGCATTCATATTGCTTGTAGATGTAACTACACTTTGAGTGAAGTTAACCTGTGTCAAATTCAATTGAATGGGTATGATTTGGAACGGCACACACATCTTAATAAAAGGTCTAACAGCTGAAAATGCATATCAGAGCAAAAACCAAGAGGTCAAAAGAACTGCCTGTAGAGCTCAGAAACAGGTTTGCACCAAGCCACACATCTGGGGAAGAGTTCAGAAAAAAATCTGCTGCATTGAAGGTTCACAGAATCATGTAACCTTCATTATCCATAATGGAAGATGTTTGAAACAACTAGAACTCTTCCTAGAGCTGGCCTCCTGGACAAACTGAGCAACTGATGGAGAAGGGCCTTGTCTAGACTGGTGACCACGAAGCTGATGGTCACTCTAGTTGAGCTCCATGATCATATATGCAGATGGGAGAAACCTACAGAAGGACAAACATCACTGCAACACTCCACCAATCTGGGCTTTATGTCAGTGTGGCCAGACTCAATCCTCTCCTCAGTGAAGACACATGAAAACCCACTTGGAATTTGCAAAAAAAGCACCTAAAGGACCCTCAGACTCTGAGAAACAAGATTCTCTGGTCTGATGAACCTCAATTCTAAGCATCATGTTTGAAGGAAACCAGCTCTGCTCATCACCTGCAGAGTACCATCCCAAAAGTACAGTGTGCTGGTAGCAGCCTCATGCTGTGGGGCTGTTTTTCAGCGGCAGGGACTGAGGGACTCATCAGACTAGAAGAAAAGCTCAGTGCACCAAAATATAGAGAGAGCCTTATATATAAAGCATCTTTTTTCTTGTGGCAGCATCTTTCTTCTCTATGTGTCTGATAAGTACTGCTCTTTTTTAACCTAATCATGTAATCTTAAATAATTTCGATCATTTTAAAGCTATAACCTGCTTTAATGTATTTAGCTATGTTTTCAAAGCTTCCCTAACACTGACATACACATATAAACACACACTGATCGGCCCTCATAAATCTTTCATGGCGTGATGCAGTCGAGGGCTTCTGAAAGCACAGAACATTTCTGATTGGAGGTCCTGTGTGCTTTGTCTTTCTTTGTGATACATATCAACACAAACACACAAACGCACTCCCCACACCGTCTGAGAGAAAAACGTCCTCAGAGGAGCGTGACAAAGGTCACAGGTCACGGGCGGACAATTCTTAGATGTGTTCAGTGAAATTTAGCTGCCATGCTAGCTGCATGAGCTTCAATACTGCTGCTGTTTTAGATCCCAAAGGACAGCAACAAATCAAATACACTGATACAGCTCAGAGGCTGCTAAACAGCATGACGGACGGGGGAATTGAAGCTTTCCTTGTGCTTGGTGAGAGTATTGGCAGTGTAATTGTATTAAAGACAGGGACAGGCTTTGTCACACTTGAACAAGTATGCAGTGTGCGTTTGCTTGTCTTCACCAGACAGCACACATGTTGTGGTGTGTACAGTACTGTGTGTTGCTCATGCTCTAATGATGGAAGAGGACGTATCTTTGATCACACGACTTTATAGCTGGAAACAGTAGCAGGCGTTGGATTGCCAGGAGCTTCAGTCTTATATTTGATGGACAACTGACTCATACTGACCCATATTCACTTGACAGTTTGTTGACCAGTTTCACAACTCTCTGAATTAACTTTGAAAGAAAGAGTCTCCATGCTGTCTTTACTAGTCTGACACACAGCAGAACAATAACAAAGTTAGTTAAGAGTAAGGGAGTTTATAGTCTACAGAGGACAAATAATGATATTTGGGCATGATACTCTAAGTCTAATTTAGCTTTAAGGGGTCATATCATGAAAAATACATTTTATGTTTTTGTTTTGTTTTGTTTTGTTGTTTTTTTTTGTTTACTTTTGGGTGAGATGAAAACAAAATATCTGCAAAACCAATGATATTCAGTTTAATCTGAAACAGTATTCATAATTATTTTTTTGATCGTTTTCCACTGTTCTCCAGTCCTTACATTTATTAACTAAGCAAACGCTTACATCAAAAGCGATTTACAAATGACAAATACAACATTGATTTATCACAAGGAAGCAAAAGAATTTGAGATCAACAGGCTATTTTCTGCTACTGTCCCTTTAAGATTTCAATGCCTCTGTTATGATCAGCCAGCTTGAATGTGAAAGAGAGACAAAGTGTTTATGGCTCCTGATCATTTCAGTTTGATCTTATGACTTCTGACTTATTTTTTCAAAATCTGTTACAGTGTAATTCTGGCTTTGCAAAGAGGTTTTTATTGAAGGAAGAGTCAGCGATAACGGTATTGGTCCTATGGTGCATTCAAGTCCTTCTGAGAAGTTCATATTTATGAGTTTGGGAAGTCAGGTGTGTTCAAATCACAAGATAGCAATGTACCTTTTCTACAAAAAATAAATTCTGTATTTCTACAAAATGATTAATAAAATCAGGTCAGATCAGGTGCGCTTTTGCTTTTTATGTTGTTGTTGTTGTTGTTGTTTTATTCAATTTTTGAAGCACAAACAGGAATATATTCTATCTGTACAATACTGTTGTATTTTATATATCCAACTTAGTTCTTATTAACTTTTTTTTAAATGGAAAAAAAGATTTCCATCCATGTTTTCTCACTGAAATCACACTCGTAATTACATAATTTCCCACTCATAATTACAAAGGGGGATTTAACTCATAAATACAATCTTTCTGACGTGACTTGAACGCATTTGACTGATGACATCATTCCTGACATCATATAGCACTCCAGCGGGTGCCAGCGTATCCCCAGGTGAAAAGACCAAAGCCGTTGGTCTGCTGTTGTCTGTGTATGTGTTATTCATCAGATGGACTCGGACCATCTCAGATCAATACATTTTACTTTCATAAAACAATAATCATTCATCAACTCAAATGGGCTTGTCTGGCGTTGGGAGAGGCCGGAGGAATATGCAGGTTGTTACGAATGATCTGAAAGTAGGGGCGTTTCTGAAGAGCCACTTTACGGTATCATTTGTTCAGGTATTTTTGGGTGGCGTCACATGTCTATCTGTTATATATTACACAGGCTTTAATCTTTCCATTAGGGGCAACATTTGTGCCCTGAAACTGATTAATTGCAGAGATAAATTTGTACCGGCGAGAAGACCCCAGACTATGAGATTACAGTTAACTCATAATTCAATAATTGATAACGACTGTGATTGTGATTGCTCTGCTATGAAAAAGAGTCTCTTTAAAAGTTTATGGGAGAATTATTAGCTAATGGCCGTTCAAAGTTGTTCAGAGTACATCGGTCCATTTCCTGTGTCTTATACTGGCACGTCCCATAATGCACTTCAAATTGTTATATGACATTCAGGCCAAGAGTAGAATCTTTTAGATTCATAATACCTTACGTGTCTTAGCGCTTAAGAGTTTCTTTCATTGCCCTTACACTTTCACAGTCTCCACAGTTGCAATACTCACACTTGCTGTCTTTGCACTTGACCACTTGTCTTCTTACATGACATATTTCCTGTTTGGCGTGAGTATTTAAGTTTGCAAGAAGACCACAAGTGTGCATGGAATTTGTTATTATCCGATGACATGCTTACAACATGGTTTCGTAAAAATGCAAGTTGTGGTTATTGTGTTCAAACAGCTGATAAAAACATCACAATAATCCACAAGTAATCCACACCACTCCAGTCCATCCATTAACATCTTGTGAAGCGAAAAGCTGTGTGTTTGTAAGAAACAAATCCATTATTAAGACATTTTTCATTTCAAACCATAGTTTTTGTCTAAAATTCAAGTCTCCTATCCAAAATATTGCTTTCTTCAGTGAAAAAGTCATCTAGTCTGAATCAGGAGAGAAATATGCACAGATCAAGCACTGTTTACAAGAGAAAACAGTCTAAATATGGATTTTGATGTGAGAGGACAACAGGGGATAGACTTTTTCACTGGAGGAAGTGTTATTATGGATTATAGACTCATATTTTGGCCAGAAGTGATGATTTAAATTTAAAATGCCTTAATTATGTATGTGTTTATTGCAAACATACAGCTTTTTGCTTCTCAAGATGTTAATTGATGGACTGGTGTGATGTGGTGTGACGGCACCCATTCACTGCAGAGGATCCACTGGTGAGCAAGTGATGCAATGCTATTTCTCCAAATCTGTTCTGATGAACAAATTCTTGCTGTATTCAAGAATTAAAACATGCTATTTAAAGTAGTATTAGATGGAGCATTGCACCTTACTCAGATTCAGAATTTGTTGTCGTCCCTTTTTTGCACCTTCACAGACACGCGGCAATACTGTGTAACACTTTGGCAAGCTCTTTATGACTGTGATGAAGGATCTAACATGAAAACACAGGCGTTCTCATCTTCTCAATGTGCCCTGCTTATTTTCCTGCTTTCATTCTTCATTCACATGTATTAGAACGGAGAGGAAGAGGAGAGCGGCTGTCACCTCTGTGTGTGTTTTATGACTCTCAGTTCAGAGTGTGTGAGGAAGGATGTCTGCGTGATACACACGTGGGGAAATTTCATGTGGCATGTCCTCATTTCACATTCACACTGACTCAGAGCTCAGCTGGACACACGGAGACACTAGCTTCTTTATATTTCTAGAAACTTTCAGTGCTGTGTCTCTGTGTTTGTTTTTGTTGTGTCTCTGTGTGTGTGTGTGTGTGTGTAACTGTTTTTATATCCCAGTGGGGACTTAAACCTGAATTCACACAGACTCATGGGGACTTGTGTCATGGTGGGGACCTAAATTGAGGTCCCCACGGGTAAACAAGCTTATAAATCACACAGAATGAAGTTTTTTGAAAATCTAAAAATGCAGAAAGTTTCCTGTAAGGCAGGGGTGCCCAAACTCGGTCCTGGAGGGCCGGTGTCCTGCAGACTTTAGCTCCAACTTGCCTCAACACACCTGCTGGGAAGTTTCTAGTATGCCTTGTAAGAGCTTGATTAGTTGCTTCAGGTGTGTTTAATTGGGTTGGAGCTAAACTCTGCAGGACACCGGCCCTCCAGGACCGAGTTTGGGCACCCCTGCTGTAAGGGGTAGGTTTAGGTGTAGGGTTGGTGTAGGGCAGAGGTCTCCAACCCTGCTCCTGGAGATCTACCGTCCTACAGATTTTAGCTCCAACCCCAATCAAACACACCTGAACAAGCTAATTAAGGTGTCCAGGGCTACTTGATAATTACAGGCAGGTGTGTTGGAGCAGGGTTGGAACTGAAGTCTACAGGATGGTAGCTCTCCAGGAGCAGGGTTGGAGACCCCTGGTGTAGGGCAATAGAAAATATGGTCTATACGGCAGAAAAACCATTACGGCTATGGAGAGTCCCCACAAGGATAGCAAACCAGACGTGCGTGCGTACGTACGTGTGTGTGTGTGTGTGTGTGTAGGCAGATATGGCTGTTTGTGTCTGCTGCGTGTCTCTCGCAGTTAATGAAATATTGAAATGGCTGTTCTGTGCCCTACTTCAACCATTCTCATTTAAAAATGGGAGAAACACTGATTATAACAACAGCTCTGTCTCTAAAAATTCTGATTGGATGAGATACTTTTGAAGCTATTGTAAAAAAGCCAAACTTCAGGCAACTGTAATCACACATTAACTGAATTCTGTATTGATAGCAAGTCTACGAGTATCACCTGGGCAAAATTAATTTTCTGTTGCAATTTTGTACACTATATATAGGGAAAATTATAAAAGTTTATTTGCATTTTTATGTTATATTATAATTATAATGTTTTTTCCCCAGATTTTTTCCTTCACCATATGTATTCTTTAATGATAATTCAATTTTATTTAGTTTTTTTTTTACATTTTATTTTCAATATATTTACATTATATTTTCAATTACAATTACAATATATTTTCATAATATTATTTTTCTTTAGTATTTTTATTATAATTTATATAATAATTATAATAATAATAAATGGAAGGACTAAATTATGATTATTAATTTTTTTTTGGCAGACATTCACGTCAAAAAATATGATGACAACGTTTCAGGTATTAGGGGAAGGCATTTTGGTGTTTAATGCCATATATTTCATTTAGTGATATGTTAATTTTTAGAGTTTTTCATAGTTCATACTTGCAAAAACCGAGCATTTTACAGTATTTTACAGTAAAATTGACTTGACATACTGTATAATGCAACGTTAAGCAATTTAACCTTTTTTTTTTTTTAACTATACAATATATGGTGAGGTAACTTACAGTTAAACAATTAACAGGTTTTTATTGTAGCATTTTTACTTTATTCTATAAAAATTACAAACATTACAAACATTTTTACAGTGCATAGTCAATGTGGTTTTAGGCACTTCTAAAATCTCTGATGAAAAGAAAAATCAGAATAACGCATGGTCTCTCGTGGAATATTGCTTTAGGTTGCCCCACATTTCACTTCATTGTAAGATTTGCTGGTCTATAATTCCTTTTAGGCCTATTTTTCCTCTTAAGTTATTGATATTTTCCCCAAGAGGATGTGAAGAGTTCAAACAGGCGGCATCACAATGGCCATCATCTCCGAGGAAATGAACGTTACTGTACAGCCCACAGAAATCAATAGGTTTAGCATCTGTTCCATGTTCACATGCATCCTGATGCTATTTCCAGTTCTCCTGAGAATGCTATAGTGAGCTTTCAAGATCTCATTGAAAGCTCATCGAAAGAAGTGCTTATCTTCATAAACGTAGAGGATTTTCTTTAAGTGTAATTTGATCATTCAGGTCTACATGTTTTAAGACCCTCATCAGCCTCACCATGATTTTACATACTCGCTATCTAGACTGCATATCAACGTCATAGCACCGCTAATGCACTTCCTCAGGAGGTGAGCCGTGATGCTGTCCAGAGATGGGAAATAAATGGCTTTTGAGCAGAAGAATAATGTCCTGTCTAGCAGAGGAAGTCTCAGGAAGTCAATGGGAGCCTGGAAGCCAAAGGCCACGCAATAGCTACAGGTGAAACTCATTCCTCTCCGACTGACGTAGATTGATTCTACCAATCTGCGCCGCTGGTGTCGCAGTAAGTCGAATCTAAATAATTCAACAGGGCCCAGATATTTCAGATTACTTTATTTTTTCGCATGCGAGCGAATGGCTGAGAAGTGGCCATGCTGAATTGGATTGTGCGGTGTGTTGCTGTAAATAAAGACGTGTTGCGATTCATTTTCTAGCATGGAGAGAGAGTTTAATCTAGATGTATTGTATTTTACTTTTCTGGTTTTATTGCATATTTCTTTATTCACAGTTACAAATTAGAGTGTTTTGTAAGCTTTAATCGTGTAAACTTTCATTTTTCAGATGCAATATAAGCAGTTTTACAAACAATGGATGTCTATGACATTAAACCTGATTTCCAATTGCAGTTATATTCAAATGAAGTGGAGATTATGCATCATAAATACTATATGTTTGTGCTATTCTCTTCAAACTGATGCTCTGCCATAACAGTAGTCCTATAAAAGAAACTGACAGTAGAAAATAGTTTTGCCCTAATGACTGTCATGGCGCACCTTTATGTCAACACTAAGAATGTAAAAGAGGTTGTACAGACTAGTCAGTTTGTTTTACCAGTAGTCAGTGTGTTGATAGCCGTGGATGATGTGATACTTGTTCTGCTCATACTTGCATTGCAATTGAATTCTGATGCATTTCTGGGCACAATAACCTTTGAAATCAAGATCTCGTAGCTAAAACCATTTCCTTTCACATTCTTGCATAGACTATGCTGTTCAAAAGTTTGGGGTCAAGATTGTTTTGTTTTAATTGGAAGAATTTAATAGTATTATTCAGAAATGATGCATTAAATTGATCAAAAGTGACAGTAAAGACATTTTTAGTAATACAAAAGATTTACTTTTCATTGTGTCTGTTTTGGGCATTTGACCTGGGGAGAATTCACAGAAGACTTTTGAGTGTGGTATTTCAAAACAAAACCACCATCTTATTCAACTCACAATCAATTTTGACCAGGTCTAGCTCTGCTGGAATCAAACTCATGCATTTTTAAATTAGATTGTCACCTTATTCTCAAAGAACAGTGCTGTTCCCTATCTGTCGGTCACTACGAGTTATGTCGTGACTACATTAGGGGATTCACTTGGGAGCCCCAATCATCTCTGACTTTAAGAGAAAACGCCAATAAATATTGGGTGCGTTCCAAACCGCATACTTCCATACTATATAGTAGGCAAAAAGCAGTAGGCGAGCAAATAAGTATGTTTGAGTCATAAGTATTCATAAAAGAGTAGGCGAGAATTAGTAGGCGAGTGCACTAATTCTCGCGAGATTCAGACGTACGTATACTTAAGTTGCGTCCTTATATGCCTACTCACCTACTATATAGTAGGGAAAAAGAGTATGTGAAGAAAGAAGTACGTTCGTAAACTTAAGTATTCATAAAAGAGTAAGCGAGAAATCCCCGGATGTCCTACTGCTTCAGCCCAGATTCTGAAGTGTTCATCGATGGACACTTTTCAATCCCAGGAGGCAACGGGAGAGGATACGTCAGAACAGCGACGAGGTGTTTACGAATGTGGACTAGGGCTGTATCCCAGTAGCCCCTATACCCTCAAATAGTGCACTATTTGAGGGGACAGCCATTTTAAGTGGTGTTCGAAACCATAGTGGATGTTCTCGAGTGCACTCATTCAATCCCACAATGCACCGCAAAAACGAGTGTACAACCGATGTACACTCAATGGCTAGAGAATCCCCATAATGCACTGTGAGAGTCGCGCGCCGAATGAATTTCCGAGTCTCGCCAGAAGATGGCGCCCGCAGCTGAATCATCCATTCATTCATTTTAGAAGTGCTCGTCCACAACGTAATACACCACAGGTACAAATTAATTGTAAATTGACTATTAGGGTTTATACATAATTTCCGTGACAGAGTTCAAGATAAATCCTTCAATATTACTACTGGAGCTGCCCGTTTCAAATGATTATTAAACAGCAAGCAAACTATGCAAAAGCAGCAGTCCTTCCGGTGCAATTAGTGTCTGAATTCACTCACTCGTTTTCATTCACTCCTTAAGTGAACTGTATGAGTGGACTAATGTAGGGAATAGTGAATGAGGGTATAGGGGGCGATTTCGGATACAGCCTAGGCTTGTTTGAGATGCGCCTCGCCTCGCCTGAAATGTAGGTGAGAGTAGGCGGCTGCAGTGAGGGGAGGAGTGAAATAAGCGCAGTCAAGACGGACAGTTCTGACCTCTCGAAGTAGAACAGATAGCTACGAGATCAAAGGCGGATATCGCGTTATTCTCACTCATGTGCTGTGCTGCTGATAAACGTGATATAATTTCAGTTCTGTTGCTTTTATATGAATATAAATATGATGAACAAGACACTCAAAGTGCTTGCTATTTAATCCCATATGAAAGGAAGGCGTATTTATCATCCATTTCTACTTTAATACAAACATGTATTTTAGATTTTTATAGAAATATGACAACAATCACATATCTCACACAGAGATCGCACTGTCATAGTGTTTGGGAATATTCAAGCATAATTTAAAAACACAATCACATGAAATCAGATAAAACAAACCATTTTAGAAGAGAACGCAGCATCACGGTTGTCTGAACCAATGAGCATTAAGCTGTGTCGTCAGTCAGTCATTTCCCTCATGCGCAGTCGGTGGAGAGCAACTGCGCGCGACTGCTCAATCCGACACAGCCGCCTCGCCGTCGCGAGAGTTTTTTGGCACACGTCAGCATGACATCAGAGCAAGGCGGACGTAACTCGGACACTTTTCTAACCGGCATGCACCTCGCGGTGATCACCGGTGATCGGTTCTGCGCAGATTTTGCTCATCTCAAACAAGCCTTATTACAAACCAAAATACGGTTCCTTGTGTTAAAATCGCGTTTGTTACTGTTGAGCAAACTGTTGAATTGCTTAAGGTGTAAACGCTAAACAGTACAGTATATTTCTGATTTTGCGGTAAAAATAGGTTTTATTATGTAAAGCAAACAGGGGAGCTGCAGTAGCACACATACGTCACCAGAGTAGATTTACATAAACCATATACATCTTAAAGACGATTACTAAATGTCTATTTAATATGTGACAGGAAAATGCTCTAAAAGAATTGCGTATGAGCACATCTAATAGACATGAAATAGACATCTGAGTGAGTGATGTATTTGTGTTATGTAGAATTCACTGTTGTACACTGCTTTACATGAATGTAAGTAATGTAAATATAAACACATCTACATGAAGTTACTAAACGTGCGTTATCTCTTTTATTTGTCTATTATTAGTCTGTTGATAAACTGATGAATATTTGTGTTGGATAAAAATAGTTAACACATCACCTCACCATGTAAATGCAGTATTGAGCAGATAAATCACAGAGGTGACTGAATCTTGTCTGGATGTTACAGGGACAGATGAGACACACGTGTGTTTATCTGGTGAAGAGTGACTGATGAAGGAATGCTGCCATCAAAGGCTTTGAGTGAGTACACTACAGACATCAATAAAACATCGTTTAAATCTTAAGTTGTAGTTTATTTTAATTATTGTAATTTCAAACAGAGTTATTACAGCACTTTTCTGATTCTTGATTCCTGTGCATTTGCTGCAGATCTTCTGTGGTGGAGCAGGACCTGCAAGGAAAGGTGATGGCAGTGTTTGTGAGAAAAAAGGGGAAAACCTGAAACAAAAATATAAAGTAAGATCATTTTGTTACTTCTAATACAGAAATCAAATGACATTGTGCTGTTAAAATGACTGCTTTTGTATTGTGTTTGTGCATCTTTGCAGGATCTGAAATGTCTGCAGACTGGTGAGGATGGGGAAGTCCACAGCAGCATCCTGGAAATGGTCCAGTGTCATGAATGAGACACTCCATCACTACACCTGACCTTACTGCCTCATCTGGACCGGATGCTGCTGTGGTCTCTTCATCCTCAGTGACCCCAGAGCCAGCGAGAGCATCTAGAGAAAGACCAAAAGACACTGAGGATGTGATTTTGGTCAAGTTTGTTCTGCTGGTTTCTGTTCATACAACATCAGTCAATGAAACCCGAGTTTCAGAAGCTTCAAAGTTTCAAGTTTTACTCTGTTTAAATGTTTTACAGGTAGTCGTGCTCATGGAGCAGACACAGCGATAGCCAGATTGTCCCGCACATGTTCTCCTGCTCTTGCTTCAAGGTTGTGTGGTTCAGGGGGCATCATCATGGTCTTCCTCATCCTCTCTGTGCACTCAGGCAAGGACAGCCTCGATGTCCCTTTCCCATCCATGATCAGATTCAGTCTGACTGCAGCAGTGAGGGACGTGATGGACGGCAGAGACAGGTGAAGGTGGACACGGAGGTCAGCAGCAGAACTGGCTCAGCTGTGCTGAGATGGCAGTATATGGGTTCACCGCCTGTAAATACATTGTGAGAACAATATGTTTGAATAAAGCTTTGTTTTATGTGTTGTTGACTTATGTGTTTGCGATTGTTACTTCTATTAATTCTTTTATTTATTCATGTTTCCTGTTGTTGTCAGTAAATAAAATATAATTATTTAATTAACTTATGCATTAATTCATTGCTTGAATTAAAACTCAGATGTATTCACATATTCATGCATAACTATGGCATATAAAAAAAATACATTTTGCATGTTTTACTAAAACAATTTTCAGTAAAAATAAAAAATTATGTATATATTGGTCAGCATTTATCATTATTATTGTAGTGTTGGTAATAGCTAGTAATAGCTACTAATGCATTCTGGGGTAAGCATCTTTTTTTAAGTAGTAATACTTACATTTTTCCAGTATAAAATAAACAGTCTTCTCCAAAGGCGAGATCTTCGAGCAGCTGCACTACATCTCCTTTACGCAGACATTGCAAACACTGCAAAGGCTGAGGAAAACAGTACTAGGTAGGGTTGTCAAGTTACTGATGCTATGAGGTGTTAGTGCACCTCTCCCTTTTATCTTTAATTTTTTTTATTTTTTATTTTTTTTATTGCACAACTTATAATTGCATACAAGACCAGGGGAAGATGGTTGTATCTTTTACAATAAACAATCCTGATTATGAATAATGACACAAAAAAAAGGAAAACACAAATATAATGGGTTTGCGTACATCAAAGTATGAGATTACACAGAAAAAAGCACAATGACAAGGTTAAATATATCTGAATAATCATAATAGTCATATGATCATAGTGCATTGTCGCTCGTATCTTTTAAGTTGTTGCGCTTGTTAAAACCTCATAGGTCACATGACAGCGTCAACATGGCGGATCGCATTCATACTCAACGAGATTTGGCTGTAGAGTACGTACTCTTTTAGCGCTCGTTAAGTAAGTACTTATTGAAATTAAGTACCTCATTATGCGGTTTGGAACGCAGCCCACGACTGGTAGTTTGCATACAGGCCACTCCGTGCACGGTATAAATAGGCTTGACAGGTGCATCCCTCATCCAGATTTTGCTTCGGAGCCGAGTGGATAGACGTGTTGATCTCCACAAGCCATTCATCTTCTGTCTGGAAGCTGTTCTGGTTGGCGTCACGGTGCGAACAGCGGTGTCCCTGTCTTTTAGCGATTCCCCTGGGCACTTCAACTAAAAGAGCAGATTTCCTAAAAGAGCAAATCACGGTCGGTTCGCGTCTTTTTAAAGACGCCGTTCCGGCCGTGTCCTCTTGGGTGTGGTCGTTTCCTATTCTCCCTCAACAGCCACGATCGTTGTCTTCAGTGTCTGGGCATCCAGCGCGCTGAAGCTGCGTTCGTGGATGGTTTATGCGTTCGTTCTGAGCGTATAACCATGGCAGCGCTGCGATCGCGCCTCTCTCTCCTCACGGGGATGGGAGGGGCTCCCTCTGTCACTACCCGCGCTGGCTTCTCTGCCACGAGCAGAGAACCATCGGCTAGTGCTCTGGGCGATCTGAGGGTTACAGTGAGAGCCTTTCCGCCGGGCCAGTCCCCACGGACCTTTCACTCCTCCCGCAGCAGCTGTTCTGTGCGGCTCCCCGGTGATTCTGCTGTGCCGTCTCACGGCGTGCCCAGCGTTTCATTCGGCGCGCCGATAGAGGATCAGATGTCGATCGCAGCATCGGGGGATGGGCAATCGTCCTCTGAGGATGAAGATTCGGCGGGGCTGCCCCCCTCGGGTGTTGCGGCCGCCGCCGAATCGGACCCAGAGTTGACGGCCGTGCTTTCCCAGGCCACCGCGAGATCGGGCTGGAGGCGTGCACACCTCCCAGTCCCAAGCCCTCACGGCGAGATGATTGGCTCTTCGGCACCCGCCGTGGCTCACGACCACGCCCTGCCCTGGTTCCTTTCTTCCTGGAAGTGCACGAGGAGCTGATGAAGTCATGGACGGCCCCTTTTTACGTCCAGAAGCGGCTCGTCTGCCTCCCCCATCCTCGCTACCCTCGATGGCAGGGCGGCTACGGGTGACGTTGACATTCCCCAGGCGGAGAGTGCGGTTGCGGTGCACCTGTGCCTGCAAAACGCCGCCACTTGGAGGAATCGTCCTCGTCCCCCGTCCAAAGCCTGTAAACTGACGGCCGCTCTCGCAGCCAAAGCTTACAGCGCTGCGGGCCAAGCCGCCTCTGCGCTGCATGCCATGGCTATCCTGCGAGTACACCAAGCCAAGGCATTAAAATGCACGAGGGTAGTACCAACCCGAGGTTGAAGCAGGAACTGCGCTCGGCGACTGACCTCGCCCTATGGGCGACGGAAGTCACAGCGCAGTCCCTCGGGAAGGCGATGTCCACACTTGTGGTCCAAGAGCGCCATCTATGGCTCAGCCTTGCTGAGAGGAGCGATGTCGACAAAGTGCGCTTTCTCGACGCTCTCGTCTCCCAGGCTGGACTGTTCGGCGACACTGTCGAGGACTGTGCCCAGCAGTTCTCGGCAGTACAGAAGCAGACCGAGGCCATCCAACACATCTTGCCCCGGCGTGATGCACCATCTGCCACCGCTCCGCCGCAGGGCAAGCCCCAGTCTGCTCGTCGCCGTGGGCGCCCTCCCGTGTCCTCCAGAGCTGCTCCGCCCTGTGCTGAATCATCACCTAGGCCGGCGCGTCGAGCCTCTCGCGGGAGCGTGGCACCCCCTGTGTTCCAGCTGGCCCCGATATCGTCCAGGGAGGCGATAAAGCGGCCCTGACACAGGCAACCCAGAGATGTGGGAAGCTGCTCGATCTCAGGAGATGGCGAGGACAGCGCCGCTCCTTCCCCCGAAGGAGGGCAGGGGGAGAATCATTTCATTCTGTTCCACATTGTCAAAGAAAGAGCAATTTCCCTTTCCTCTGGGTTCTCAGGCTCGCGGGCTGACAGTGTGCGACGCACTGCCTCCTCACTCTCGCCTGCGACGCCCCCTCTTGCCAACAGCCAAGAGATTGCGGTTGGGAGACGCGATGCCTCTCCACGCATCTCTGGCCAGTCCCCCCTGGGACCTGGGGAGTTCGGCGGGGATGTGTCAGAACACAACGCCTTCTGTACCATCCAGCTCTGCTCCCCTCCGCTGCACCACCGCGGGTATGTCGATTGTCCCTTTGGTGCCACTCGCACGGAGTTTGGGGGCGTGGCTTGCGCTGCCCAACACGTCCTACGGCTCAATTGCTGTCCGACTCGGATATGCTATTCAGTTCGCCAGGCGACCTCCCAAGCTCAGCGGCGCTCTCGAGGCCGGTGGCAGTCCGAGCTGCGCTTGTCTTGTCACAAGGAGATTGCTGTCCTGGCCAAGATTCCAATCGAGCCAGTCCCTCCAGCCGAGATGAGGCAGGGGTTTTACAGCCCTTACTTCATCATACCTAAGAAAGGCGGTGGCCTTCGGCCAATCCTGGATCTGCGAATCTCGAATTGGGCCCTTCTCAAGCTCCCATTCAAGATGTTGATGCAGAAGCGCATCATCAGATGCATCCAACCCCAGGATTGGTTTGCAGCGGTTGACCTGAAAGACGCTTACTTTCATGTCTCGATTCGCCCTCGATGCAGGCCGTTCCTACGGGTTGCGTTCGAGGGTCGGGCATGGCAGTGCAGGGTCCTCCCCTTCGGAACTCATGCTCCTCATGACAGCCCCTCCTGGCGCATCCCTCTGAGCAAGGACCTTCTTTCTCAGAGGCCCGGCACCATGTGGCACCCGCGTCCAGATCTGGGAACCTCCGTGTGTGGTTCCTGGATGAGACGTGGCAGACGTGAGTGTTTTCCACCGGCGGTGGAAGACACGTTCACTCAGGCCAGAGCCCTCTCGATGAGGCAAGCTCTTGCCTTGGGGTGGAGTCTGTTCGCAATCGGCTGTTCTTCTCACAAGAAGACCCCCGAAGATGCACGATTGGAGTAGTGCTTTCTTTCCTGCAAGAGAGGTTAGAGCGCAGGCTGTCGCCCTCCACCTTGGAAGTGTATGTGGCTGCTTTTGCGGCCCATCACGTTGCAGTGGACGGCCGGTCCCTGGGATAGCACGATCTCATCGTGAGGTTCCTGAGGGGTGCCAGGAGGTTAAATCCTCCTAGGTCACCCTTGATGCCCTCCTGGGATCTCTCTGTCGTCCTGGCTGGACTTCAGAGGGGTCCCTTTGAGCCGCTGGATTCAGTTGAGCTGAAGTTCTGTCTGCTAAGACAGTGCTCCTGACCGCGCTCACTTCCATCAAGAGGGTCGGGGACCTCCAAGCATTTTCGGTGAGCGAAGAGTGCCTTGTGTTCGGGCCGGCCTACTCTCACGTTGTCCTGAGACCCCGGCCTGGATACGTGCCCAAGGTTCCCACCACGCCCTTCCGCGATCAGGTGGTGAACCTGCAAGCACTGCCCTCGGAGGAGGCAGACCCAGCCTTCGCGTTGCTGTGTCCCGTAAGAGCGCTGCGCATATACGTGGACCGCACCCGGAGCTTCAGAAGCTCTGAGCAGCTCTTGTCTGCCACGGAGGTCAGCAGAAAGGGAAGGCTGTCTCCAAGCAGAGGTTGACCCACTGGATAGTGGACGCCATCGCCTTGGCGTACCAATCCCAAGGCGAGCCGTGCCCCCTCGGAGTGCGGGCTCACTCCACACGGAGTGTTGCCTCCTCTTATGCGTTGGCGCACGGCGCCTCTTTGGCAGACATCTGTAGAGCTGCGGGCTGGGTGACACCGAACACAGATTCACAGTCTCCGCGTTGAGCCAGTTTCTTCCCGTGTGTTGGGTAACAGGTAAGTGGCGGGAAGAGCTGGCCGGTGTCACGCTTGCTGCGCCATTCCCCCTCACCCGGGGATCCGAGCGCCTTTTTCCTCCTCCAGTTCAGTTCCCCGGACGGCGAACCCTGGTGGAGTTCCTCCAGCACCCTCGGCAGTCAGACTGGGCGGAGCAGTCTGACGCCAGGCCCAGTATTGGTGTTAGCTTGCCCGGGTCTCCGGTCAGCCCCTGTACTGGGCTAGGTGTCCATATGGCTTGATTCCCTTCGGGTAATCCCATATGTGTATTCTTCCACGGTAAGGTTTCCCCCTCGGTAAACCCGTGTCTTCCCTTTGACAGAGCACTCTGTCTGGCTCTGCTGGCAGCTCTCCTCCCTACTCCTAGGTAGGACCTGCCTCAGAGTCCCATTCCGTATGTAGTACTGCCCCAGGCCTGGGTCAGTCCATATCAGTGTCTCCACATGTTACCTCCCTTCGGGCAGGATGTGGCCTCCGTAGCGCCCTTCTCCGGAAGGCCCGCTTCCCTGTCGTTACTGCCAAGCTGTAACAACAAATAGGAAAGACTTGAAGCTATCTTTCATTGAAGGTCGAAATCCCTTCTGATTTCTGTGGGGAAAGGAACAGCGGCTTGGCTATCTCCAGCAGTGATGTACTCACCTCTGGTCCCGGCGGGTACCAAGGTCAGCGAATTTGCGCTGGGGCGATGGGAAGGTTGCGACCTTTGCATGGCATTTGTCTGTCACGCGCTTGCTTGTCAACATTTGCATGCCTAAGGTTGTGACGGGGTTCAGGTTGTGGCGCTTTCCATAGACCCCTAATGTCGTCACGACATAACTCGTAGTGACCGACAGATAGGGAACGTCTCGGTTACGTACGTAACCCTCGTTCCCTGATGGAGGGAACGGAGACGTTATGTCCCCATGCCACAATCTTGAAACATCGCTGGTTGCCAGGGACACGTTCTCGGCTCCTCAGCGGAAAACCTGATGAGTGGATGCACCTGTCGCCTATTTATACCCGTATGCACAGGGAGTGGCTCAGGTATGCAAAATCCACTAGCCAATATTTATTGGCGTTTTCTCTTAAAGTCAGAGATGATTGGGGCTCCCAAGTGAATCCCCTAATGTCGTCACGACATAACGTCTCCGTTCCCTCCATCAGGGAACGAGGGTTACGTACATAACCGAGATGTTTTCCTTGTACAGTTAACGTAGCACTACACTCTTTAAAATAAAGGTTCCAAAAGGAGGGTTTTGCAGTTATACCATAGGCAAAAATTTTGGTTCCCCAAAGCAGCTTTATGTGAACAGTTAAATAATCAATTGTTTTCTTAGTGTGAAGCAGTGTTGGGAGTAACGCATTACAAGTAATGTGAGTTACGTAATCAGATTACCTCTTTCAAGTAATAAGTAAAGTAATACATTACCTTTTCATTTGCAAGAAAATATTTATTTTTTAAATATGTAATGCCAATTACTTTGTTTTCCCATTTATTGACTGACAGCTCTGCTGTCCCCATGTTAAGAGAAATCGGGAGTAAGTGCAGAGGCGTTGTGTTCATGACGGTTACTCAAGTTCTACACTAAATGTGAACATGCATTTACTCATCTCACTCACACAAACACATATTCAGTATTCTTCAAAATGACTAAAAAGTGTGAACGCAAACTTGCATTAATTAAACACACTTGCAATAATTAAATGTTAAATAACATTTATGTATTTAATCCCATTTTTTTAATGTCTTCGATGATCCAATTCAACCATACTAATAAGCAAAAATTACTTTAGATAAACAACATTTGCGTGTTTTTCTTTCTTACTTTTATTGCTGAAGAGGGTTGAACATTCTTCTCCTGCGTTCTACTGTACAGACATTAATTTACATTTCCTTCAGCCTGAGACTTACTCATTTTGCTTTTGGTGTGAAAGGGTGTTTTTCTATTAAAAACAAACAAGCAAGCCCAGTCCAGATTTAATGCAAAAGTAACATAAAGCATTACTTTCCATAAAAAGTATCTAACGTAATTCATTTTTAAGGAGTAACGTAATATTGTAATGCATTACTTTTAAAGGTAACTTTCCCCAAAACTGGTGTGAAGAACAATTAATAATTTAAGGAAAGCTTTTCTACTATAAAGAGCCTTTTGTGCAAAAGTTTCATGGGTTTTAAAGGTTCTTCATAGACTGATAGATTAGTTGCCAATGAAAAACAACAAAATTTGTGAAAACGGTGACATCATGTGCAAGCCTATGATGTGTTCAGTCTGTACATATGTGCACAGGTGCATATAGTGTTTCTTTACAAAGTGACATCGCCAACTACTGGCCTGGCATGCATAATACTGCGTTTTTAGTCATATTTGCAGATTTGTGTGAATGGGGATCATTTTGACAACGTTGTTTTCTGTATGCAAATCTTTTCAAAAATGCAAAGGAAAAACTTTTCTGTTTTTAGTACAATCATTGTCGTCTAAATGTACCCGTAATTTGTAAAATGATCAGTATATGGTATTTTAAATGTACAGTCCCAGGCTCGAGCAGATAATCTGCTGCATCCTCCAAAACCGAGCACTCTGCAAAATGCGTTCAGTGTAATTTATTGCCCATTTTTCCTAGTTAATTCCTTTAGTAAATACACCACTAAAGCAGCACAGACAGCATGTACTTTTATTGTGAATTCTCCCTTCAGTCTTTTGTGTACGACTGTAAGAGCGTGCGATTCTGAAGCCGTGACATCAAAATCTGCACATGCTCCTCACCACGCAACGCCTCTGATGTTCAAGGCCTTCCCCTCCTTCTAGACACGCGAATCAGTCAATCTGTCCATCAAATAAAAAAATAACCCACCGTCCATTCATTTCAAGATGGTGCATGATCAATATCATCAATCCCAGCTTCCCTTCTTGTTTTCTTCCCCACGGTTTCTCTCTCTCTCTCTTAGTTCTTCTCTCCCTCTCTCTCCCCTCTCCCCATCTCTCCAGCTGTATCCATTTCCTTCTGGCAAAAAGGGACTTTATGAATAAATGATACTGAATAGCTGAAGGTTCAGATACTAAATAATGAATTTCACCACCAAAAACACAACAACTTCTCCAATCATAAAATAGCGCTCCCCTTCCATATTGATTGTGCTTTGCTTTGGCAACCAGATGCAGAGCAACACAGGCAGCATCCATGTGCGCGTGAGAGAGCGTGATTCCGTGCAGGAGGGTTAGATGAGTCCCTCCGACCCCAAAGCAGTGGAAGCTGGGACTCGGGCTCCAGAAACGCCGCTGCCACGCCGTTCCCGCCGGCTTATTTCCGCATGGAGTGGAACGTGCCCGAGATGGAGAGGAGAAATATAAGAGGAGGGAGAGCAGGGGGAGGGGACGTGTTCAATTCAGCGAAAGAACTTCTTCACGGGACGTCTGATACACAGTAAGTGCGGTCATCTGTTCTGTGGCTTTTTGCAGCGATGGCTGCTGCTGCTGATGATGGTGTTGTGTGTCCGTGTGAACGCGTGAGCGAGAGGGAGAAAGCGGGGTGGGGAGAGTTGGGGGGCTGTCTGCTCACTCAGGGAAGTTGCTTTCTAACTCTAGTGGTCTTTTGCGGCATTATGACCCACGTGGATGAGCGCACGTATGTGTGTGTGTGTGTGTGTGTGTGTGTGGACTGATTCACATCCGTCTCAAAGTGTCATTATTTTGGACAGGCCATGGCAGGTGTGTATCAGAGCTCTGTGAGGCTGGCCAGGTGTGTTTATGTAGATGTTTTCCTCAGAAACATTCTATTTTTTTTTTATCATATAGGCCTATATAATGTAAGGCAATAATCAAAATATTTTTTTTTTCATTCTTTATTTACTGTATGTAAAACTCTAAAGTAGATTAAATGTAACCTGTATAATTAAGAAACATTAGCATTAACATTAGCAACTAATGACATTATAATCTGTCTAATTAATAAGTACAGTTAATCATTAACTGAAAGCAAGTCCACAGAACGTTTTTGCAGTGGGGAATATATATATATATATATATATATATATATATATATATATATATATATATATATATATATATTCAGGCCAGTAGTTTCAGATTGGGTTTGTTTAAATGAATTAATAAATACTAAAAGAAACTGGAGAAGCAAGTGTTATTTTTAAATGCATTTCATTTTTGTAGTCATCTTTAATATAGTGTCTTCGTCGTTAGTAATAAAACCTATTTTAAAAAGTTGACAACATTTTTAAAAAGATATATTTGTAGATTGCTATTTCAAAACTGATAAACTGAATGCAATCGTTCATGTGCATCTGAATACAGATTAAAGTCCATGTCCCTCCCCCAAAGTCAAACAGACATGCAATCACATTCACACTTTGAAATCCTCTCAGTAAATGGGTTCAGGTTACCGACCTCGCTGGTAAACACATATTCAAATAGTGTCTGAGTGTTAAATTATTGACATCTCAATGAATATGCAGATGCAGTGAGGGTGTCGTAATGCAAGCGTGTGACCTCACAACGCTGAGATTTGCAACAGTTTAGAATCTGAACAGCTTCTGTTTTGAGATAAAAACCATTTTGTGTTTTGTTGTCTTGCAGTGGGTGCATTTAGCATTATGTTTTTAATTTGCTTTGAAGTTATTGTGTTGCATGCGGTCCCCTGATAGATATTGTTAGAGAGGCAGTGTTCAGTGTCCCTTGCGGAGGAAGTGAGATTTCTTCTGTTCATGTTTCATTTATTTGCACCGTTGTTTGTCAGATCTGTTGGGATTGAGGATGTATAAATGCACTGCTTCTTATTCGAGCTGCTCTTGTAAAAGAAACTCATATTCTGATTTCTTACTCGCAGGAAATTGAAATAAAATGAGCACTTCTTTTCTGTTGTTAAATCTCAGTGTTTGACTATTAGTCTAGCTTGAACCACTAAATAAATATACAGACTCTATTCAATCTTGTAGATAATGTTTATGTTTTGTAGATAATGTCTATGTATTTTTGGTTTATTTATTGATAGAATGTTCAGTATTTGAAATTCAACCATCAGCAATGACGTCATTGTTAAGATTACATACTGAATTGTGTTTGGTTCTCTTTTTTACATTTGAATACTGACTTTTTTTTTGGTCTTGTATTTCATGCATACTTAAGTAGAATGTACATGCTGCTTGTAGACAATGGCCAGACAATGTAAAGCTACAAAAGTGACATAAAAACGTAGTTCATATGGTTAATTTGTATTACACAATGGCTGTGTAAGAGCAACAGACCAAAATTAACACAGTAATTTGCTGAAAATCTTCTCCTATCCTCTCACAAAGCTGTTGCATTTCTTCTGAAGACTTGAAATAAAGTGCACAGGTTTTGTGGACCACTTTTTTACATTTTTTCCCACTCTTTTTTTGGAGCATCCAGCAGCATCCCTCTCATCTTTACTCTTATTGTAAGAAATAGAGCAACATGAACATTCTGACATTTTTATGTTAATGTTTATATTTTATGTTACTTTATGAATGAAAGACAGTGGCTTGGAATAACGGTGAGTATATAATCACAGAATATTAATTTTTGAGTGAAATGAAACTATCCATTTCATGTTAAAAACAAGATGCTCTAATGCCACTATTTCTAAAGGCAAAATTAATGTCCTAAATTAAAAAGGTTTTATTAATTGTTAATTATTATTAATTATGATTATTCTGTATTATTAATTAATAAAAATAAAATATAATAAATATTATAATATATTTATATATTATATTATAACAACATGTTATATTATTAATAGTAAAATAATACAAAGCAACAGAACTTAATATTATAAAATTATTAATTAACTACAAATATAATATATTATATAATATATCCATCTATTCACCAAGTCGTCTGTCCTATCATATTATATTATATAGTTAATAAATAAAATATAACTGTAATATAACAAAACAATGTATTTTTATAATATTTTAGAATAGAATAGAATAGAATAGAATAGAATATCTACTATTTTATTTTTTTTACTACCCCAAACCTCTGCCTTGAAAAAGATATTCTCATACGATATGAGGAATGCAGTGTGTAAGAGAGAGGCTTCACCATGGTTCAGATGTTCTGGTATGTTCTGTTAAAGCACTTACTGTATAACTTTAAAGCACACATGTCTATATCACACTGCTGTGTGATTAAATCTGTGTGTGTGTGTGTGTGTGTGTGTGTGTGTGTGTGTTGTGGGTCTGCGAGTGTTAGAAGCCAGTGCAGGGACAGCTGCTGCTCTCTGCCGGAGCTGGAATGAATAGATTATGAGCAGTAATTAGACGTACATGGAAATCAATGCACTTATGGCATAGAGCTGGAGGCAATGAGAGCAGATGAGAGGCTCTACAGCAGGGGGCCCTGCAGCCCCTGAGATAGGAAGACACACACCAGGAGATTGAGTGACAGGACCGAGCCAGAGACAAGGATGAGAGACACACACAAATCTGCGCTTTGGAGGCCTGTATCTCTATAATATATAGATTCACAAATTCTCCTGCGGCTTATTTCTGATCTTGTCCTCGCTTCACACTAGAGGTCTGCTATACAACACATAATACTGGGACAGGTTTGGCTTGCTTTTTCATTTCAGGTTCAGGTACAGTAACTATTTAATTCATGAAAACAACATTTTTATACAGAATGTGAATTGTGGGGGTTTAAGACTCAACATCCATGAAACTGCCAAGTTTTGCTCATTAAAAAATTCTTTAAAATGTTGATCACCTAGAAAGTCACTGAATAATTCACACACTTTTTATACAGCTGTCAACATGTGAGACTGAGTGACAAATATAGAATCTGTGTTTTGTGCGAGTATCTCATAAATCTACCTCTGTCTTGTGACTACATATATGTATTATTTTGATTCTGACAACTCATATAAACCAAACTCAAGCAATTCCAACAGTAGCAATAGATTAATAATATTTACGCTACCAGTCAAAAGTTTTTGAACAGTAAAATTTTTTATGTCTTTTAAAGAAGTCTCTTCTGCTCACCAAGCTTGCATTTATTTGATCCAAAGTACAGCAAAAACAGTACAATTTTGAAATATTTTGTACTGTTTAAAATAACTGATTTCTGTTTGAATATATTTAAAAATATAATCTATTCCTGTGATTAAATTTTCAGCATTTTCAGTAAAATTTAGCAACACTTACAATATATTAATAGTAGCAACCTTGTACAGCTTTTTTTTAAACTAACAGTTTCTATTAGTTTAGTTTATATAGTTTATAATTCTATATAGCTTTTTTAGTTTTAATTTTATTTATTTTAGTACATCCTTACTAAAATAAAATTAGAAATACTAAATTGTTAATAAAATAATATCAGCTAAATTAAAATGAGTTTTGGCAACTAGCTGAAATAAAAAAGTTTTTTTTTTTTTAATATTTGATTTTATTTCAGTTAGTGATTATTTTATTTCAAATAAAGATATTTTTATGGGTTTAATTTTAGTTTTAGTTAACTATAATAACCCTAAGCTCAAGTTCTGTCTTGTTTTCCAGTACAAATATCTATAAACAGTCACTTGAGAAGCAAAATGACTTAAGATATTAAGTCTTGATTTTGAAAAATCAAAATGAAGTGAATTAAAGTTTATTCTTAAACTTACTCCACTGATCCTGCTGGCAGAGATTATTTTTTTTCTTGGAAAATGAAATTAAATGAAATTATTTATATATATATATATATATATATACATAAATGTTTAGGTCATTGGAAACAAACAAAAAAAATACAGAGTATGAAAATCATTTTGTGTAGTAATTTGATAGTACCAGTCAGGTCAGGTTCTCAGATACAGGCTTAATTTGGACCTCTATTCTAGTCTAACAGTGTGAAACTGATTAATAATATGCTCTAAAGTTATATTGTGTGTATTTGTGAAGTCATTGCTTATGCGTGTTAGTCTATACCCCTTTATGAGGGGTAAATTTCACCCTCTCTGCCCCGTTCTCCCTTGAGTCACAGTCTTCCGCCCCGTCTCAGTGTTCAGCCGTGGGCGGAACCTGTCTGTGATCATGGCAGTAATGAACATATGGGTCTGTCTGTGATCCTACAGCCGAGTTTAATCACCACACTGCCCACACACACACACACATACACTTTCAGCCTGAAGACAAACTCCTGCCGCTCTGTGTCTCACACCACTAAAATACCTTTAATGAGATGCCTTCTCAAAAAAGAAAATAAACTAGATTTGCATTTCCGGAGGAGATCCAGAGAGTAAAAGTTTTGGGTTTAATCTTTAGTTCAGCAGCATGAAGGAAATGAGCTGCTTTTGGTTGTCCTGACCCTCGCCATGCGTCTTGTTTACTATTGACTGTATATTAGTGTTAAGTAGCTAAAAATTGTTATATAGGAGCAAAAAAAGAAAATACCAATCACAGAAAGACCAATTAGAATTCACTATGCAAATATTGTGATGACAGTATGTAAACATTATATACATTTGTTTCAATTAGATCTGTTCCTCCAAAAAAAAAAAAAAAATAAGTCACCGTGTAAAGGAACCATAGACTGATTCATGTGGTTTATTTGATGTAAAGTAATGGAGTGGGATTATGCTGTGAACACTGGACCTTTCAGTAGAGGTGGAACAGCTCTTATTAGACAATGTTTGTCAAGAACCCAGACCAATCTTCACCAATTCTGTCCTGCCCCAGTCTCAGATAACTCTCAATAACATGGACACCCCTGGACAAATTTACACAGAAAATGGTTTTGAATGCTTTTAATCTTCCATATGGGTAAAAACAGGAGTCTGTTTGAACAATGATTCAGACAGATCTCATTTAAATGTAATGAAGACGTGATCCTCACCCCCTCCATGATCCATGAGCTCATTAGTCAGAGGAAGTGCAGATGAACGTGTGCTTAGCCCTGTATTTATATTTGAGTATTTTTGGGGTGAATGATTATAACTGAGCATATGAAGATTTATCATGCTCTGACTTCTGACTCTGATTGGTGCAATTTTGAGAGCCTTCCAGGAATGATGATAGACCTACACATTTTTTCAACTTTTCTGCACCAGTTCTCAAGGAAAACCCATGGAATTCTGTGGAATGGATATAAATTTGGTGAAACGCTTTGAATTTAGTAAAAGAACGTGCAAGATGATGTGTAGACCTTTTTTTACTTATGTAATAGTAGGAATCACATATTTGAAGGCCACATTATATCTGAGAATAAAATTTACATTAAAAATTACAAAATTTACGTTAAATCTATTAAGCATATATATAACCAACCTAAAGAACATGTTGTTAATAAAGTATAGCCAATTATTAGCAACCAGTCTGTACTAGTCTGTCTCTGTCCAATGAAGTCGTTCCATCAGCCTTAGGGGCAAACCGTACATTACGTACATATAAAAACAGCAGCTTACAGAGAATAAGCAAAACACTGCAGACACAACAGTTTATCAGTAATTGCCTTCTAACCTTTCTGGATGATATTGGGAAAAAATGACATTGCAGTATTTTGATTTTCTGATATATTGTGACTTACAAAACAGGAATTTTTACTTTGATGACTTAAGCTCTGTTTGAAAAAAAAAATTATATATATATATATATATATATATATGGGAGTGTGTCAAAATAATTTTAATATTTTTTTAAAAAGCAGAAAAAGATTATTGAATCATTCAAAGTTGACTGTGTCTTTTTCAAATGCACAAATAAATACCTCTGGGTTCATGTCGAGATGACAGTAAAAGTACACAAAGACACTTAAAAAATACTCTGACGCTCAACTCGCAAACAAGTAAGTACTGAATTATACACTCAAGTATATAGAAGGAGAAGTTGTATGATCACAGTGAAATACTAGTACACACTGCATACTAAAAAAATACCCTGAAAAAATTTTTGACCATCCCTTTAGGGTTGAACAATTTGGGAGAAACTTTACACGCTTTACAAGAACCAACTCAATCAGTTGTTTTTGGCTCAGTGAATATGACCATAAAATAATAATAATAATGATTAATAATTTTATTGTGACTATTAAACTAAAATATTACAAAAACAAGAAATATATACCTTTATACTACACAAATACTGTTATACTGTAAAACAGAAGTTAATATTTAATAATCATTTTACTGCACTACAGTAAAATTACAATACTGGCATTTACATCTTCATTTTTTTCATGTTCAAACATTTTCACTTTGAAAAATGCAGCACATACAGTATATTTATTGCATTAAATCACAGCCTTCACAATTTTACAGTCGCACTATGCAATATCTTGATTCACGATTTAAATTCTATTTCGATATATCATGCAGCCCTATTACAAACGTTAGCTTTGTCAAAAATCAAACCGTTGGCACCCCTCTTTTCTGTTAACAGTCAAATCATTGCAATGGTTATCACTATGTTAGCCTATGTCACATTGGCAATATGTACTCTTCATGTTTTGGAAATGTTGGATAATATGTAGTGGTCAGGGTTTGGTGGCTGGTGCTATAACTAAGATTGTTATATCTTAATTCATTGATGGCCATTCAAAAATAGGTGTACATTCTCTGGGAAGGTTTTTTCCTGAAACACCTGAATTGCAGATATTATATAGTGGATATACTATAGTAACAGGAGCAATTGTTCCTCATAGTAAGTCCATCCTTTCTTCTCTGGAGTTGATCTTGGCTTTGAAAAGAGCTGTAATTCAGCACAGATGGACCTCCTCTGCTCTCAAACCACACACCTTTAGGGTTAAAAGCAGCCCATTACGCTGGAGATGAGAGCAGTTTGATTTCAGACTCAGTGGGCCTCTCGGCTCTGGCTGGGAGCCCGTGACAGGATTTAGATGTGTTGATAATGCGTTAAGATGAGAGATCTGAATGAAGACAGGTAGACTCGGGCTTCACTGCACTCCTGCACCAGTGTTTGTTTCTTGCTTTTTTTGTTTTGTTTTTTAGTCTGCTGAATGACATCAAAGAGAAGCTCTCTCGGCCCGTCTCGCTCAGAACCCTTTGGCATCTGCTCGCACTACTATTCTCTGTGCCTGTGTCAAGCAGAGCAGCAAAGGAGAGCGAGAGAGAAAGAGAGAGAAACAGAGAGAGACGAGGTGACAGGCCTATGAAAGCAGAGATATTTTAAAGGACTGAAACCATTTGAGCAGCTGCATTTCCTTCGGGGGGTGTGTGTGTGTGTGTGTGTGTGTGTGTGTGCGTGCATGTGCGCTCTGAAACATGAAGCCTCTCTCATTGTTCATTTCCCAATACGACTTTAAAGCCAACAAGAGCCGATTAGCCGGCTTCATCAGAAGAGTGGAGGCCAAAGTGTTCGTCTGCTCTCATCCTCGGCGTATTGTTCCTCTAAACTGAGCGACTCCAGGGCTCTGGCTTTGTTTAACGCAAACACGTGTTTGCCTGAATGAATCAAACGTAGAAACACCAAAATTGACAGTTTCCATTACGTACAGTGGTGTCAGATGCACAAATAAAAGCCTCAAGGTTCATACCGACAAAGGCTTACGTGAGTACAAGTACACAAACACACACTTCATACTCAAGTATACACTAAAATCTATATAGAAGTGAGCAGATCACTGAATGAACACAGTAGCTTGTGCTCTGCATACTGTAGTGCACACTACATACTGCCTACTATTTAAAAAATAGTATGTGAATGAAACAGTAAGGACTTCAAATAGCATTCTGCTACATTATCACATCACTTCAATTTAGCGAATAGTGTCATGTCATAAAATAAATGTTATTTTACAATGTTGATCTTTTTTTGTTTGTGTAAAACATCTATATTTTTGCAAATCCAATTAAATGAGTTCATGGTTCAAAAATGATGGTTAAACCCAATAAGTTCAGAATATTCAAAACATTTGTGGAAACCAATTACCTCAAAATATTTAAGTAAATAAACAAACATTTTTAAGACTAAATCAAAGATTAAGTTGTTAGAACTTTATTTTTTTATTTTTTGTACTACACAAAGTTGTTAATGATCATTTGAGTTAAATGTCAAATAAACTAATACAGTTTGTTTGCAAAAATATTATATTAACTCAAAACTGTATGGTTAAGTACTACAGTAGTTACTAGTACTCTTCACAGCAATGGTAAGCCTTCAGAAGAAATTAATTACTTTTATTCAGCAATAAACTGATCAAAAGTGACAGTAAAGATAATTATAATGTTACAAAAGAATTATATTTCAAATACATGCTGTTCCTATTCATCAAAAAATCCTGGAAAAAAATATCACAAAAATATTCAGCAAGCACAACTGTTTTCAGCATTGATGATAATATGAAGTGTTTCTCAAGCAGCCAATCAGCATATTAGAATGATTTCTGAAGGATCATGTGACACTTTAAACTGGAATAATGGTGCTTAAAATTCAGCTTAAAATTCACATTATTCCTGTTTATTACTATATTTTTGATCAAATAATTGCATTCTTGGTAAGCATAAGAGACTTTTTTAAAAAACATTAAAATGTCCGACCAACCTCTAACTTTTGAATAGTATGTTATGCTAGTATGTAGTATATTGCATACTGCAAAAGTAGTATGAGTAGTATGACTGTTCCAAACATGATAAATGTGCACAAATTCTTTTCAAAGGGCAAAGGTCAGGGGTCACACTTAGCACTAAACAGCTGATGATTAATATCGCAGCCTGACAAATAAAATCCTTCACACTCAGAGCCTCACACTTCAACCATCATTAACTCCATAGAAATGAATAAATGTAGGAGAATGCACAGAATAAATAGCACAATAATTAGCAAAAGCAAGATAAAGATGCACACAAAACAAAAATAAGGAAATAAACAAACATCGTAACAGAGTGGCAGAATCATCAGGGGCCGTAGAGGAAAACAGATGCAGAGAAAGATGGAGGGAGACGCTGAGGGTGGAGGTAAAAAGCCTGCTTCAATTAGCATCGTAAAATAAAATACTTCGTAAAAGGAAATAAATGCTGTAGCAAGAGGAAGATTCATGCTCTGAAATAAACTGCAGCTGTTGAATTTTTAATTGGAGAGGTCCTAATTACGGTCATCAGACAGTGCTCCTAAACACATTCCACTTCTCTCTCTCTCTCTCTCTCTCTCTCTCTCCTGCAGCGGTAGAGGAGTAGTTCGGGTGTACGCTTCCATTTCATTAATATTTGATGAAATGGGTCCGGCTGCCTCAGCTGCGCACCGCGGCCCAGAATGCAGCCTCCATTACGCATGCTGCTGTCTTAAGGCCGCGTACATTAGCTGGATGTCAGAAGTGCGTGCATGTGTGTGTGTGTGTGTGTGTGTGTGTGTGTGTGTGTGTGTAAGAAGCGGGGCGGTGTCTCGTCAAATGGTTCTGTCGATTGATGCTATTCGATGGTGGAAAAACACTTGGGTGTGAGCCATAATTGAACTGACACCAATAATGAAACCAGATAGTGTCTCAGAGCCGCCAGCAATATGCTAAAGATATTGATGCTCCTAATAATTCCTGGGGACTTGGACAGAATTAACGGAACAGAGGAACCTCTCACAAAATAACAGCTTTAAATTACAGCCCGTGCCAACTTGTGAAAAGTCCACATCTGTCAACACTGACAGTGAGATGGTTTTTCCAGTAGTAGTATTGCACAAATCTAAAAGGAAATGGACAGATCTGGTTGTGCATTTGCTTCTGAGATCCACAATGTGCTAAACAGAATAAAAAAGAAAGCAAAAACATTATAATATATTGGAATAGAGAGAGAGAGCGAGAGAGCGAGAGAGAGTTAGTTGAGAACTTAAAACAGTTTCGGATTTTTGTAAAATGTTTTTGAAAGAAGTCTCTTCTGCTCACCAAAGCTGCAATTAAAAAAAAAAAAATCAGTAAAATTGTGAAATATTATTACAAATTAAAATAACTGTTTTATATATTAATATATTTTAAAATGTAATTTTTTTTTTCCCATGATGCAAAGCTGAATTTTCAGGATCATTACTCCAGTCTTCAGTGTCACATGATCCTTTACTGATCATTCTAATATTTTGAATTGTGGTGTTTTTTTTTATTTTTTATATATTATAATATTTATTTATTTATATATTTTTGTAACAATGTAAAGGTCTTTATTTTGATTTTTGATCAATTTAATGCATCACTGATGAATAAAAGTAATTTCTTTAAAAAAAAACTTTTAAAAAAATCACATTATAAATGTAAATATATTATAAATCATATTATGCAAAGTCCAAAATATTGTGCATTTTTTCCATGAATGATTTGTGTTTTATTTAAATTTAAAATGTGTTATTTTATTGCAATTAATTCATTAAAAAAATCAATAGCCAAAACTGATATGATAATTTGTGATTAGTTGGATTATATTAAATTAAAAATGCAAAATCAGTGTATCATGCAATTAACTGCATTAAAACAACAATATTACCAAAAACTGATTCATAGCTGAAATATTATGAGATTATTTAAAACAGTGCTGAATTATATTAACCAAATATTTTTCTTTTCTTATTTGCACATTGGGATGTCTGAATAACCTGGACTTGTTGACTATGACAACTCCTTGTCGACTAGATAGAAAGGTGTTTTTTTTTTAAGGAAAGCAGGACACGGACTACTGGGACCAGCGAACTGGTGAACATCTAAAGACTGAATGCATTTCCCATGAAATTTGCATCTACCCAGACGAAACCCCTGCTACAGGAGGCAAATCTCTGCCACAACTGTCCCAATTCAACTTGCCAAACACCCTCCCTACTATCAAAAAGCCACCGCACTCTCTGTCTGTCTCTCTCCTGCGCCCCCCAGGGGCCTTCCACTTATTACCCATGATGCTTTGAGAGAGCACAGTGAACCCCCCCACCCTCGTACCCTAATCTCAGACATGAAAGGAGTCGCGTGGCCCGGGCTGAGATGATTCTACCGCTCACAGGGGAATAGGAGGAGAGAGAATGAGAGCGAGGGAGGGAGATGAGCAAGAGGTTTAATAATGACCAACTCAACCTCGTCACTCCCAGCTGAAGGGTTTGAGCCCAGGGGACAGTCTGCTCTGCCCGAGGGGGTCAGGGCCAGCTGAAGCGATGAGGGGCCCCTGAGTGATCACCCAAATCTCAGGGTGATTTACAGGGGCAAAGCATGTCAGGGGCCCGGTTATGACACGAGGAGTGGCTGTCTTATTTGTAAAACAGTCATAGACTGTGCGGAACATTGTCAGGCAGAAATATTGTAGCTATAGAACTTATGACCCTTGGAGATTTTCAAATAAAAATGTCTGGAAATGCCTGATGCTTTTATGTTTACAAAAAAATTCTGAAAAAATAAATAAAATTAATTAAATAGTATGAAACAAAAAAAATGTGGAATAAAAGTTTAACATATATATTTTTTAAACGTATATTTTTAAAAAACTTTTTTAAACGTGTTTTTTTTTAAATTTCAGATTTTTTCCCCCTGTATATAGGTTATGTAATTTCGTATACATATGTACACATGTATATGCCACATTACATACATTTACAATCTGTATATATATATATATATATATATATTAGATGTTTTCCCCAATATATAGGCTGTTTAATTTCATATATGTAAAATACGAAACAAAATGGTCACAATATTGATGCCGATAGTATTTAAATGGCCATGTACTGGCTAAATAACAATTAACAACGCTGCAGTAGTGTAACTTAAAAACCAAACGTTCAGTGTTTACAAATAATACTGGTTAGTTCACTCAATCTTTAAACAAGGGTGCTGTTTGTAGTCAAAAACATGTCCTTTCCACCTTTTCCCCTTATAGTTTCTTTAATATTGCAAGAGCAGGGTCATACTGTACACACTGTGTAGAAGTGTGTAAAAACTGTACTCTAAAAAACAGGTAAGCAACTTTGTGGATTGCATCTCATCTGGGTGAAATGTGAAGTTTTCCTGCACTGGCGTCTAATTGAGTCAGACAGGGGGAAGCGGAGGAGAGTGGACCTGTCATCTCCAATCCCAATTCACCCTGATTAACATCAAACTTTTATAGTGCTCTCAGAAATTCTGCCATGAAGTGTGACGCTCTCTTGCTCGCTCTTTCACTCTCTCTCATATTTGAAAATGGATTTTCACCTCTGTCTAAGGTAAATTAAATGCTGATATGTGCCATATTCAGTACTGGGTAGATTACTTACAAATTGTAATCTGTTACTGATTACAAATTACATGATGGAAATTATAGTATTTAAAGTAATCTACTGGATTACACATATTAGGCGACGTATTCTGACTACTTTTTGATTACTTATAGATCACTTTTGATTTAAAATATATTCCATTCTTTGTTGTCAACATCATGGAGTGTATTAAACATTACATTAAGACAGGGACTCAAGAATGAACTACAGGGGGGTTGTGAGATGATGAAAAGCTAGAAGACTTTCCAAATGTATAAAAGCAGTAGAATTTTAGAAATGAAAATTCAAGCTAAAGAGAGAAAAAGAAGAATTAGAGCAAATCAAATTAGGAATAATTTACTGCCATTGTGTGAATAATATGTAATCTTGTAATCTATAAAAAAAAGTAACTGTAATCTGATTACGAGCATTTAAAAATGTAATCTAATTACGTGTATTTAATTTTTGGAATTTGATTACATAATCCAGATTACATGTACTCAGTTACTGCTCAGCACCTGCCACATAAATATACAATTAGCTATGGAACTAAATAGCAGTACATGCAAGCAAAAGAATAAATGTTAAAATTGTAAACAAGATTAGGTTTTGGCTTTTACAAACCGCTTACATTCATGACACTCAACACATTTTGTTTTCTGTCTGTTGTGGTGCACAAGAATTAAGGCAATTAAATATATAATAAATATGACTATTTAATATGTCTTATTTGATTCTCAGGAAGGTTAATTTAACAAGTGGTTCAGAATGACATGAGGGTGAGTAACTGATGACAGAATTCTCATTTTGAGTGAACTAATGCTATCCTCAAGTCTCTGACAACTATCCCTCTTCTCCTCATCCTCTCCCCTTTGCTTCAGTCTCCGGTGGTTTACAGAAGCAGGCCTGCGGTAGAGTCATAATCGGCCCTGCTGATTGGCTGAGCTTTTTGAGCGGTTACAGCAGCGGATTCATGTTCAGGTTTGTTTCTGTGCTGAAAATAGGATGACGTGAGGTCGGCAGACATGGGATCGGATCATATAACCCAGTTCATGTATTATTAACCAGCTGTTCACACTGGCCCACTGCATACTATTGATTACTCTTCCTCAAAACCTAGAACTTTCATTTGTGTTCTCCTAATGCGCGCCCGAATAATTAGATGCGTTACAAGAACATCGAAAATGTGCTGCGAATATGTGCACGTAATGATTTTTTTTGTGCTTTGAACATATTCTGCCTGTGGTTGATCAATACAGACGATCAGGTGATATAGAGCCAGGCTCTCCTGGGATTTCAGGTGGGATGTCCTGTAGCGTTTTCAAGGTGTCCGTCCCGGGTCAGATGTTGCGGTCCACCTTTAATTAGCCGAGTAAAGTCTCAGATTGCATAAAACTCGACACCGTCGTCTCATGCCACCGGGCCACTCTCACTGGGCCGGGACAGAGGAGGTCCACACCAGGAAGTCTGCGTTCGTGTTCTACGTTTCTCACGCTTTGACACTCACCTTGCGAGGAGGTTTGAAAATCAGTGCCGACAGAGGCGCAGCGTCGTGTTTGCCAGTTAATAAGCTGGAGGAGAAGAACAAAGCGCCCTGCTTTCCTTTGAATTCAGATGAGAAAACTCCTCACCGCTGTAATCTCGCACATCAAATATTCATATGGGAAAAATGAGTATGCATCAGCAATTATGCTTTCAAATTTACTCAATAATGGAGACGGGCCTGCGCTCGTCTATGTGGTCGAGTCAATGTGTTTCGAATAAATGAGTTTATTGCTTTTTAAAAGTGGATGTGTTTTAAATTCCAGTGGCATTCATGGGAAAATATTGAAGAGGAATTTTATGATTTAGCATGAAGCATGAATTACAGTTTGAATAATCAAGTCAGTCAGTCATTTGAAGCAGTGATTTCAGTGTTTTCCTGCTGCGGAACTAGATCATCAGTAATGCTTAGAGACATGGATGTTCCGACTTCAAATATTTTACAGCTTATGAACGCAGTTTGTCAAAATACAACCCAAACAGGGCATGTTCCTTTAACGTTTGATGCAAAATCAAGCTTTTTTGGAGTTTGACAGACATAATCACTATAAACTCTGATTATATGGAAAAAGCTGTGAGGAGATTCTTAAATATATCATAAATAATGACAGAATATGGCATGTGACTTAGCATCCAGATCTCTAGGTGAAAGTGTGGTCGTGGAGAGAAATTCCATTACTGTGATCGGAGTTGACAGTTGGAGAGGCTGTTCCTCTGGGTTCGGTCTGTATTAACACTCCCCTGTTTGTTTAATTCTTTTAATCTGCTGCCTGGCTCCATGGGGTGTGTCTGATTAGTCTAATTAATTTACTGAGCCATTAGAAACAGTAGAAGTGGGCTAACAGAGCATTGCGTGAGTTTGTGTAAATTGCACTCAATTTGCTGGTTGCCTCAATTAAACCTGTTTGTCCGTTTCAAGGGAATATCAATCCACACACACACACAAATGTACATAGACCCAAACAGAGACTCTACTCTTCCTTTTTTTCTGATTCCCTCTTGCTACTCACCAGGCTGATTGTGTCATTCTGACTTGAGAATGCCTTTAAATTCTGATTAAAATTCATTTTTGGAATTTTAAACCAATTTGAAAACAGTCATGAAAGCAGAACTGTAGTTCAAATTTAAATTTAAAGTATTTTTAATGTGTTTGAATATTAAGAATTATTAAAATGGAGTGAAATTAAAAGAAATTCAGATTTCAGTAAAAATATTTTAAAGAAATGAATGCTTTAAATTATATTGATCAAAAGTGACAGTGAGGATATTTATGCTCTTTCAAAAGTTTTCTATTTCAAATATCTATTAAGAATCCTATTTAAAAATGTATCTTAGTTTCCACAAAAATATAAAATAATTAAGAAAAAATTCTTGAGCAGCAAATCAGCAATGAATCCTAAAGGATCATGTGACACTGAAGACTGGAGTAATGATGCTGACAATTCAGCTTTGAACACAGGAATAAATTGCATTTTAAAATATATTCAAATGGAAACCATTAAAAAGTTTATTTTAAATTGTAATAATATTTCAATTTTAGTATTTATTTATTTGACCTAATAAATGCAGACTTGATAAACATTAGAAAGTTTCAAACATATGAAAAACTGCACCGACTACAAACTTTTGAGCGGTAGTGTATATGAAATGTCTGATTATGTCTGAAAATGTAGTGGACAATTAAAAATTCAGATCTATTTTTGATGGCTTTTTAATTGTTTGAACAATACTGTTTATATTTGTAGGATGTAAATATGCTCAGAAAAATCAGAAAAAATATATATCTATAAATCTATAAATATATCTATAAATCTATAAATATATCTAAAAATATATTACTATATCACTTGCTTTGCATTAATGAAATCTCCTTGTTTTTACAATTTACAATTCACTACATTCCTCTTCTTGTTTTTCCATTTCATCTACCTATGGTTTGTAGCCAAATTAAATCATATTCAGAAACTAACTAAGAGCAAATGCTTAAATTCTACATGTTGCCCAACCTAACACACACACACACAGTATGTTCGCTCTCCTCCTTGTGCAACTACATTAGCGAGGGGGCGGTTCTCTCCGGCTAATTAGTGCAAAGAGGTGTGATCTGGTTTTTCAATTAAGGCACATGCTCGCAACACTCCAGAAGTACTTTACCCCCCTCCTCCCGTCTCAGAGCAGGGTACGAGGGTGGCAGTCTTGCCAAAAGTGCAGGGGTAATTAAAGGCAAAGAGCACGTCTCACACCGGGCCTGTTTAAGGGTTAATGAGGCCTGGGCTGCCCCACAGCCGAGAAGGGGGAGGGGTTGGGACCTGGAGCTGCCCCGCTTCAAGAGGAGAACCACCCATAGGGGTTCTCTTTGAAGTGTCAGAAGGTCCCCCTTGTTTTGGGTGGCGGGTGTTTCATTTGTCTGAGTGGCAAATAAAAAATTGATGAAGCTGCCAGGAGTTCTCTCCGCCCCCTTGCTCTGACTCACACACACACACACACACACACACACGCCCTCAACATTATTCACAGATTATCCGACCCTCCCTCTCACCCCTTAATGACCCCCACGAAACCCAGTCGGTGTGACAATGGAATTAGCCACGCTGCGTGAGAGAAAGCACTCGCTCCCAAAGCATTCCGCTGAGCATCTCATCCTTTAAAAGTTCATTAAATAGCCAAATATGAATATTAAACCATCATTTGTTTAACTTCCCCTCAGTCTACACTGAAACAATTTTCACTCAGAAATTGCTAGTAAATTTCACAAAGACGCAGCAAGTAACACACTGAATTAAACATAGTAGAAATTTTTCTTGTATTTTGTTAATTCTGTAATGATTGTTTACAGTGTAGAATGTTGTGTCAGGACTGGCCAGGCTTTCATTCGTCCCTGCCGTCGTGTCACTTGTATTGTGACTGTTGTGTGTGGAATGATGCTCTAATTTTGGGCCCCTGGGGAAAAGCCTTTATTGGCCCTTTTGTGTTGCTGCTGTATTATATGTCAGCATTGCCAACAATCTCCCATGGTCCATCTGCTCATGGCCAGTGGGGAACATTCATGGAAAGGCCATAATAGAAACAAAGAGCTGTAAACAGTGAAACTATGGGTGCTACTTCTCTTTGGAGAAATATTTACTTGTTTTTAAAAAATGGAGTAAACGAATCCTATATCGACTTTTAAGATATTTGAAAATAATGCTCATTTATTTTGTTAGCTTTATAGTCAATCTCTTTTAAACTATAGTAATACACAATTTATATGCAGTTGCACTGATACGAAAACCAGTAGCCGGGTTTCCATCCAAAGTTGCGAATTTAACTTATGCGCAAAATTGAAATATTGCATAAAACAATTGTAAATAAGCACCATTTCCATCCACTGAGTCAAAGAGAACAAAATCATCATTTCCTGATAAACTGGCAATATATATCACTAAGAAAAGTAAGAGAAGCCACTGAATATAATCATTTTCATATATGAGAGAGTGAGCAAACAAAACACAATAAATGCAGTCATTGGTTTCGGAGGCGGATGCTGCTGTTTGGAAACACAGTCGTGTAAGACGGTTCTGGGAGCAGTTATACAGAAATACTTTGATGACAGACTTTACTTGGACATTTCAGAATGACTATAACATTTCAGATGTTGTGGAATGAGATCAGTCAGCTGGTTAGTCAGGTTTTGCTGTCCCATAGCGCAAAGTCATGTGACTTTTTTTGATGTGCATGGAGGAATTTATTCAGCAAACGCTTTTCCATCTCCCATTATTCGCATTAACCCTTTTTCACACAAGTCAAAAACCACCTCAAGTGAACGTAAAAACTTTTTTGCAAATTAAGGGATTTTTAATCGAAATTTGGCGTTTCCATCACTCGTTTCTGATGCGATACTTCAAAATGTGCATAAACACAGGGTGATGGAAACAGCTATTGATTGCGTGACTCTTCCACCACTGAAAGCTCAACAGTTTCCACTTTATTATTATTCATTCATTCATTCAAAAAGAAAAAGTTATGCTAGTAATATGTCATAACCATACTGGTTATCAGCAGTATGAAATTATTTTGACTTTCAGTCCCACCATGTTGATGAAATTCTGATGTATGTGGGTCAAAGACGTAAAGAAATTTACAAAAATGATTTTATGTCCATAGAAAGCACATTAAATGCAATTAAAGTGTCTACTTTTAAGGTTTTAAATATGTTTTTGGAGAATAAAATGTCAAAATTTGGTTGAAATAATGTCACATTGTCATTCAGTGTAACACAATATTTATGTAAAAAATCAAACAACATGCTTACTTTGACTTGTACATATTAAAATTAGGGCTGTCAAACGATTAATCGCGATTAATCGCATCCAAAATAAAAGTTTTTGTTTACACAATATATGTGTGTCTTCTGTATATATTTATTTTGTATATATAAAGACACACGCATACAGTATATATTTTGAAAATATTTACATGTATTTAAAAGTTTATATTTATATTCATATAATTTATATTATATAAAAATATATTTAATATATAAATATAACATGTTTTTCTTAAATATATACATGCATGTGTTTGTATTTATATATACATAATAAATATACACAGTATACACACATATATTATGTAAACAAAAACTTTTATTTGGGATGCGATTAATCGCGATTAATTTTTTGACAGCACTAATTAAAATATATAAAAGAATAAGGGAGCATATTAAATTTCATTGTGTTTTAAATGAGTAAAAAATTCTTACTGACAAATAGGCAAAACCTAGGATAGTGGCAAATTTTAAAAATGTAAAATTACAACTAATTAGTATCTGGGGTGAAAGTAATTGTCACGAACCTGGTCCATGCTATTCCGGACAATCACCACCAGAGGTCACCCATTCACCACATGGACTCTTGCACCACACTACTGTTGCTTGTCACCCAAGGACAGCAGTTCCCATAATCCATTGCACTGACGACACACACCTGATTCCACTGATCACCCAATCATGCATGCAATACTCGGCCCTGAGACTGAGAATGTCCATGGCTTAAATAGCATGTGACATGACAAGGCACAGGCGTGGCGGCCATCTTGGCCGGGGACTCAGGCGTGGCAGCCATCTTGCGATGAGGCTCAGGCGTGGCGGCCATCTTGGCCGGAGACTCGGGCGTGGCGGCCATCTTGCAATGAGGCTCAGGCGTGGCGGCCATCTTGCGATGAGGCTCAGGCATGGCGGCCATCTTGGCCGGGGACTCAGGCGTGGCGGCCATCTTGTGATGAGGCTCAGGCATGGCGTGAGCAGACTCTGGCTTGACAGGCATGACGTGAGCAGACTCTAGCTTGACAGCGATCACACGATTGGGCCCGGTGTCGCGTTCCTCCGCGATACCCACAGTGAACAAAGAGCCCACACACTGCAAAGCATAATCCATAAACTGTGCGAGTGACGCACGGGGACCCTCACGGATTAATTGTGACTTGAGTGGCTGGTTAATACCCTCACAAAAAAAGTCTATCAAGACACAATCCGGCAGATCAGAAAAATACGCTATTTCCAAATACTCCTGAACATAACCCTCGAGCGGTCGCGAGCCCTGCTCGAGGGTTAATAACAGACGTGCTGTGTCAATACCTGGCCAGTGTCTATTTGAAAAGCCGCTGGATCCTCTTGTGGCCGAGTATTCTGTTGCGTGATTGGGTGATCAGTGGAATCAGGTGTGTGTCGTCAGTGCAATGGATTATGGGAACTGCTGTCCTTGGGTGACAAGCAACAGTAGTGTGGTGCAAGAGTCCATGTGGTGAATGGGTGACCTCTGGTGGTGATTGTCCGGAATAGCATGGACCAGGTTCGTGACAGTAATTAGTCTTTTAATATGTCATAAATTGATTTTTGTTGTAAATATGCCTGACAAGACTGTTACACTGAATGACATTTTAGTGGGTGTCTTCTGTAAATCAGGGAAAAATATATGAAATTTTTAATTTTGGGGGGGCAAAACAACAACAATTAAAGCAGTATTACACTTATTGTTTTTATGCTTAAACCCTTTTTCGTCTTTGACCCATGTATATCTTAATATATATATATATATATATATATATATAATTAAGATATTTCATCTTGCTAGTTTGAAGTTCACGTTTCTTAAAGTTAAATTAAATATTGTTTTCTTACTTTTCAGTTTGATTGCCATCTAGAAGTTTGAGAAGCATATTATCATGTCTGTGCGCTGCTGTAATCCATTACCGTACAAGTCAGCTGCCTGAACATTTCATTAGGGACACCAGAGACCTTCTAATTTCATTCCCATCCACTTTGTGGAAATCTAGAAATGTTATTATGTGCGGCAGTATATCAAACATCTCATAGCAGCTATTTATTTCTTCTTCATTCACTTAAGTGACACGGAGCCCGCTGAGCGTAATTGTTTTAGGTCTGCATTTGGACTGGATATGAATAAATCATCTGTCTTCTGTAGTGTTTTTAAATTACGCCCTCAATGGCGACTCCATCATGTTACCTGTCTGTATGACTCCTCCAGTAATGATTTAGGCAAAGAGAGCGTCCTGCTTGTTCTTGGAAGTTTGAGGGAAGGAAATTGGTTTGAGGAAGAGATCATGCGTCAAATTCTAATGCTGTGCTCGTATTTGAGTGAGTGATAAGACCTCTAATCACATTTACTTTAATTACTGAGCAGTTTGAATCATGAGTTGTAGATTCGAAGACCTGTAATAGGCCGCATGTGAAGTGGAAACCCTTTGAACTGTTTCATTTATGAGACGTGCCTCGAGAACAGCAGATAATTCAGGCACAGGCAGAGAAGACTAATGTGTGCTCTGAGCAAATGAGAACAATGTGAGAATGATTTTTGTGACAAAATGATCAAAGGTAATAATAATATCTTTATGTATACTACTAGTCAAAAGTTTGGAATAATTAAGTTTTTTTATATATATTTTTGAAAGAGTTTTTTTAATTATTATTATTAAAAATACAGTAAATATCTCTAATATTGTGAAATATTATTACAATTTAAAATAACTGTTTTCCATTTGAATAGATTTAGAAATGTAATTTATTCCTGTGATGTAAAGCTGAATTTTCAGCATCATTACTCCAGTCTTCAGTGTCACACGATCCTTCAGAAATCATTCTAATATGCTGATTTGTTGCTTAAGAAACATTTCTGATTATTATCAATGTTGAAAACAGTTGTGCTACTACATATTTTTGTGAGAACACTACCATTCAAAGGTTAGGGTTTAGTAAGATTTTTTTTTAAAAAATGATAAAAAAAGAAATTAATAATTTAAATTTATCAAAAGTAAGTACATTTCACAAATTTTCAATTTCAACAATGAAAACACTGTTCTTTTGAACTTTCTATTCATCAAAGAATCCTAGAAAATGTATCCTGATTTTTACAAAAATATTAAGCAGAAAGAACTATTATTATTAATTGAGCCCCAATAATAATTAATAATAATTAAGCAGCAAATCAGCATATTAGAATGATTTGTGAAGGATCATGTGACACTGAAGTCTGCAACAATGATGTCGAAAAAATTTTAATATTTTATAATAGAAAATAATTATTTTAAACTTTAATAATACTTCACAATATTACTGATTTCGCTGTATTTTTGATCAAATAAATTCAGCCTGGGTGAGCATATAAGAGACTTCTGTCAAAAGCATTTAAAAAAAATCTTAACTATTCCAAAAAAAATGGAACCACTCCCTAAAGAGTGGTTGGAAATAGATTTATGGTCAAAAGTGGCATGTGCAGTTTTAAAAAAAAACATGCAATTTAGCATTCGTTCTTGAACTTTATTGTTCTGAAGGTGATAGCAGGACGATCACTGAAACAGAATGGTGTTATATTATGTGTGCGTGTGTTGTTTGAATCTGTAAATGATTATATGTGTATGTGGAATGGCTGTACGCGATTGCATTCCTGATAATTGGAGAAGGCCGTGCTGTTTGATCTGTGTGATGAATAGATGATGAGATCTTTATGAAATCAGTCAAGCGGGGTCCCGTCGCTGTGCTCCGTGCCTGGCTCTCGCACTCGTGCTTGTGATTCGGGGCCGTCTGCCTCTCGGGGCCCCGCTGGAGAACAGAACCCCGGAGGAGACGGGAGAGGTCACCAGGGGTCAAGTTTATGGGTAATGATATATCAGCCGGGCGTATTTAAGGCTTTGCTAGTTCTGCTCTCAATTACGGGCCCCCCTGTCCGTCCCCTGGCCCCTCCGTGCACCGAAGCTCCACAATCAATTTGGAGAGGGTGTTGCTGTGAGATGTGCTTTACAGGGAAATGACAAGACGCTTATGCTGCAAATAAGAGCAGCCCCAGCACAGATGGGTTCTCTCGCTCTCTCTCTCTTTTCCCTGTGAGAGAGTGGAAGCGATTTACAAGAGTGGGGATTGACCAAGAGGAATGGGAACACTGCATGTGGAAATGCTTTCAACTATTACATGCATATTGGGCAGTAGTGCGTGACATCACCTTCAGGTCAATTCATAATGTGGTGAAATAAACATTGGGTATTACCATACCACTTCTATTTATTTGCAGTATGCAGTAAGCGCTATATATAGTTTGCACAGTACAAGTATGCAAATTTGAGGTATGCATAAGAATGCCTATAGCTGATGATCTGATACATATTGTGTCCTACAGTGTAAGGTCATCTGTCTGTCTATCTATCTATCTATCTATCTATCTATCTATCTGTCATTCTATCGTTCTATCAATCTATCGTTCTGTCCATCATTCTATCTCTTCATCCATCCATCATCTATCTATCTATCTATGTCTATCTGTCTGTCTGTCTATCTATCGTTCTATCGTCCATCCATCCATCCATCCATCCGTCCATCCATCCATCCATGTCTGTCTGTCTGTCAAGTCTACACTGTAACTTTCAAACTTCAAGGCTTGAAACTTTTAAAAATTTTCAGACATAGTTTTGTCAAGCAAGCATCAAAGTTTGCTTTGAACTTTTCTTTTCCAGTTTTCTTCCCATAAAGTTAAGATATTTTCACACAAAGCTGGATGTTTAATTCAGTAAGAGTAGTCCATTGCAACCATGTAGCATACTATTGTTTAAAACATTTATTTTTACATAATCCATACTGTTTCACACACTATTCTAGAAAAAAATAGTGGGCATCATGCACTATATGCTACCCAGTATGTATTAGGTAGTACACTAGTATTTCATTCCACACAGCGAAATTCACCTTAGCAGCAAATCAGACACACAATATCAGTCCTTCGTCTCTACAACAGAGTTTTGTTTCAGTTCATGTTTTGACTGCCTCCAGAGTGACGTCTGTTCTGATTGCTCTAAATGATGTAGAAGAGTTGTTGTAGTACACACACTCCTCTCTGTGTAATTGTGCACGGGAGCATTTCTTCCCAAACTCATCTGAATTCTTAAACAGCCCAATGTGACACTCATACCAGTTCAACAAGCTTCCTAATCTGTTCCTCGGCACAACAATGTGACAACCGCTTCCACAGGGTAGAGAAATAGACTGGCGTCAAGTACAGCGTGTGTGTGTGTGTGTGTGTGTGTGTGTGTGTGTTTGTGAAACAGAAGAGCAGGTGAGACAAAGAGATAGAGAGAAGGAGGGAGACTGTAGTCTGACATGTTGGGATGATATGAATGCTTTATGGTGGTTTATAGAGCTCAAAAGGAGCTCTTCTCACTGGCTTTACCCTTTTAAGGAAGACTCTTACACGTTTACTTCACTAACCCTCAGTGTGTTGACCTGCAGTAACTATTGAAGCCAAGCTAAACATCAAGTCTGAAGTTGACAGAAGAGTATCAAACATTTCCAATTTTTCACACCACATCTATTCACACCAGTTTTATGTTAAGTAGATGTATAATTGTTATACCTAAACTTATTAGAATATCAGAGCCAAGGTTATATGCTGTAGCAAACGTCTTACAGACATGAACTTTACTATTTATACTCTATTTTAATAACAGAGGTTGTTTGAAAGAGTTGCAACCCTGAGGTGGTAAAGGGGTCCTATTATGTCCTTTTACAAAGTCTTGATTTAATTTTGGGGGATGTACTAGAATAAGCTTTTTGCTTGATTGTTTCAGAAATGCATTATTTTTCACATTTTTTACATTATTGCAGCACCTCTCACCTCTCTTAAATACAAAATGTGCTCTGATTGGTTAGCCTTGTGCGTTGTGATTGAAAAACTGCTTAGAACTTGTTTTGGAAATGACGCATCCCTTACCATAACCGATAGTTTCATCTGCTCAGCTGTAAATATTGTCGATGCCATCAATTTTGTCATTCGAATTCCCCCTTCACTGGGAGTTTGACTGACAGGCAATCTGACCAATCATAGCGGGAAATTTTGTCTGACAAACAAACAAGAAAGGAGAGTAGATTAATGTCAGTGGACTTGAACTTGAAAAATGGCATGTATTTACATCTTTCTGCAGTTTAAACAACATACCTTCTGATGTACATTCATGTTTATTTCGTGCTATAACTAGTAAAGAGGAAGAGATCATCGGTTAACATGCTGCTTGAACTGAGGCGCTAAAGAGATCTGTCACGAGTCACGATACATTAAAGAGCCTCAAAACGGTATTTATTGTTTGAATTTCTTAAGAAGTGACAAAATTTGAAAGCTGAGACTTTGTTTCATATCAGAAGTATCCTGCTCTGCCGGGTCAATGCGAGCCCAATTCAGACCCTGAAATTGTTTATGAACAAGAGAATCCTTTGCAAGCACAGATTTTACAGGACGTTTCAGAGGGGTGTTTTTTTTTTTTTAACAGTCTATGGTGTCTAGTGCAGCTCAATCAGACCCCGCCCCTTTTTTATTTTTTTTTATTTTTTTATTTATTTTTGCGTATTCTGTGGGTGAGAATTATTTAAATGAGTGACATTGTGAATTCACAATATCTGGAAGAAGCGTGCTGTAGTCTGAATGAGCCATTTGTTGTAGTTCTTGAAAAGTGTTTTCTGAGAGAATATCTCCTTTTGGAGTGGACTTTGAGCTTTTTTAACCTTGCAGATCTTTTTATGTTCAAACAGCAACATTACACACTAACTAAAGTTGAAAAAGTGAAAAAGCATAATAGGAGCCCTTTAAAACTCCACCTTCTGTCCACCTCACATATGCATTTGCAATTGTTATTGGTTTAATCAGTTGTTCTTAAAGTAACAGCCTAACTTTGAGGTTGCGACCAATAGTGAACTATACTTTGCATTAATGTATTCTGGATTTCTGATTTGTTATTATTTTTGTATGTGTATGTATGTGTCAGTTGTTGTCATTTTAAGAATAGCTTTAATACAGCCCATCTGTAAAGTCCATCCCCACAGTATATCACAACACCATGGAAACTAGTCCACGAGGTCAAGAAACAGAGGCAGCGAGAGAGAGAGAAACCCCTGCAAATGTGAGAGAAAGAGAAAACATAACAAGCAGCTGTCAGTTGTGGGCGCTTCACTCCTGACAGCCTCTCTTCTGAAGGCTTCTTATCAGCTTTTTTTCTGTGAAACAGGAGAGTTTTACAGCGTCCCGACAGTGCTTACAGACCAACAGGACTCATCAGGTTTGTGTGTGTGTGTGTGTGTGTGAGCAGCGTGACGTGTGTGAGTGTGTGCTGTCTCCGGCAGACGCCTCAGATCAGCGAGCTGTCCTTACTGCGTGTGTGACAGGAGAGCCGTCCTGATCAATACACACCCCTGGCACCTGACCCCCCTCACCCGGAGCCCCCCTCGGCCCAGTCTGCCCTGGTCTTAATGATACGTGGCCTCCTCATGCCCCGCGGCCAGAGACCCCGGATCACCCCCCCCACCACACTCACACACACACACACATAAAACAAACACACTGAAGGAGAGTTGATACAGTCAGTTGTATATGTATTTATGTACAGAAAGCAGTTTTATACCTAGAAAAGATGCAGATGCTGCTATCTATCTATCTATTGTTCTATCGTTCTATCATCTATCTATTGTTCCATCTGTCTTTCATCCATCCATCCATCCATCCATCCATCCATCTATCCATCTATCTATCTATCTTACTTGAGAGACTTAGTGGAATATTTTTTTTAATTAATTTGTCTCACTGCAGGGCCATTTAAAATGAATTAGTGAAGAATAGTGACAAATGACCAACTCAAACCACCTAAAATATATGCTATTACATATGCAGATACATTTTAAGCTAATATTTAGCCAAAAATGTTTCAACTATGCATTTCCATCCAGCTATCGGTGACTGATAGATAAATACATGCAATTATTCCAGAGGGTGAATTTAAAATTGGTCCCCTGGTTCAGATTCTACACATAAAGTCCACAAATTCAACACAGAGCGTCAAAAACACTGTGTGACATTTCAGTTCAAAGCCTTGTTCTTTCCTCTGGTTCAGAATGGATTGTTATCGCACACAGTAACCCACCCTGTGATAATTATCGTCAATAATTTATGCAGGCGGGCAGTGGATGGTGTTTTTTAAATGGGGTTGCTGTCTGCAGTCGTGCTCTGGCTGCTCCTACTCATTTAGCTGGCTTTAATGTGCCATCTACCATTATCTATATGAGTCTGCTGTGCTTGTTTTTCACCACTGTAGTTTTGTGCAGAGGGGCAGTTTTTTTGTCTTCTCCCTCCTTTCCCTCCCTCCTTTCTCCCAGACTCTCTCTGGCTTCATTTTTTGTTTGTTCTCTTTTGTGTTTTTCCTCTTTGTGCTTCCATGTCACCCTTGTTACTTCGCTGTCCCTCTGTTTTTGTTTTTTTTCTCACATTCTTTGTTCACCCTTTTACACTTAAAGCTACACTAAGTAAACAGTATGATGGTTTTACCATGTTTTTTGGACATATACCATAGTAATAATATGTTTTTTTGACATACACCATAGTCATACTATGATATCCTTTGAGATACCTTTGATTATTTTTTAAATACCGTGGTGTATAAACATGGTAATGTTTCAGTGATGTGGTAAATATCAAAGCACTGTCGTCTAGTATAATGGTATGGCCAATGCTCCAATGCTGATAAAGATACTGTTATTAGAGAAATGATAAGAAGATAATATAATACTGATTTATTTAAAATACAATATAATGATGGAAATGAGATGTGCATACAGTAGAAATTAAATAAACAAATGAAAATTACAGAAAAAAAAATGGACAAAGATATTGTTTATAAACAAGTTGAACTGCATACATCAACAATTCTAAATAAATACAGTTTCTTTGTTGTCTTTGATTTCCAGTAAAAATATTTAATTTGTTAAAACACCACACTTGTATGTGTTCATTTTATGAGGGGAAAAAAGAGCTTATGCAATTTTGATGCACATAAAACTGTAGAAATCAAATGAACACTTATTTTAGACAAATGAAAAAAAACCGAAAAAAATGATAACAGATATGTTTATAATCAATAAAGTGAATTGCATATATCACAACTAATAAATAAATAATGGGTATCTTTGTTTCCTTTGAATTTCAGTAAAAAAAAAATAATTACATTTTAAAAGCACCACACTTACGCAAGCTTATGTAATCTTGTTTTTAGGATTTTGACATATTTTTACTGGAAATAAAGACTTTTGCAGTGTGGCACAAAGACAGTTAACTTTCATGCCAAGCAGACATGATCATCAGCTGATGCAGATATCAAAATTGTAAAATATTGACCAATTAATCACCCTGGTCAATATATTGGTCTACCACTAATCTGAAACAGTTACTTGTTGCCTTCTTTGCCTTTAGATGCATTAAAAGTCGGCATGTATTTATTTACTCGTGGGCTGACACACAAGTCACACATATATACAGTTATTAGACTGATATATTCATGGGTAATTCATTTGTGCACTTACCTCAACCGAGCGGTTTTCTGCTCATATCTGCAGTAGCATTTGACTGTTTTGAGCGCTTAAGAGAATGTTTTTGTCTTATTTTCCTGTGTTCTGCAGTACTGCATTTAATGTCTGCAGTAACCGTTTCTCTTTATGAATGCGCAGGCGTTTATTTGCCCCTTTCAGGCAAAGTGGTGATAAAGCAGGAGTGATAGTGGACAAGAAAGCTGGGTGTTTTTGAGCTGAAATGAGGCCGAATACTGTCAGAGGGTTTGCTGGCTCTCACACTTAGATGTGCTGAGGTTCCTGTTGTCTGGATGGCAAAACGAGAGCGATTCTGCCAGCTTGCTGCACGCTTTGTGCTGACAAAGACTTTTTATGACAAAAGATACAAATTTTTAGCTGCCTAAGAGAAGTGTTCGCTGGAGGGAAAGCGTGTTTGTTGGAAAAAAGCAAGCCAGAAAGAGAGAGGCAGAACATGAAAGCTTGTTTTCCTGCGCAAACCCACCAGTTGCACATCATACGGTATTAACGCGAGAGACGTTTTCCTAAAAGAGAAGGCGTTCAGGCCGTGTTGTTGTCATTTAAATTAGGGGTGCTTTACATCTCACCGTTTGTTGGAGCAGAAGTTCTAAGCGAACTGAGGTTTTATGACGTCTGACATTTCTCTTCTTGTCTCCTCTCACCCATGAAAGAGGCGCTCTTCGGATCGTTTTGCCTTGGCACATTGAAAGTTCAGGGTCAGCATTGACTGGAAATGATACACTTCAAGGGAATTCGTGCACTTTCCAAAATGTAAATCGCAATTTCTTGGAAAAGAAACACGCTCAGCTATGTGCGCGCAAGAGTGGCGCGCGCGTGCATCGGCTCCCCTGCTGTTCTCGCTAGAGCTGCTCACCTTTAAACAGCACAACAATAATCAATGGGCCGTTATTAATGATAAGCAAAAGTCATTTATGTACACAGTTCTCGCCTCGCAGGGCTCCACGACTTTGTAGTTGTGAGACATTTGTGCTTGATCTTAGCTCTGTATTGGATTCTTCAGCAGGGCAAGTTGTCTGGACTGCGGTCCTCTTCCAGAGCACCGTTGAGGCTATCGGCTCAATCTCACAGCAGATTGATCCAACCTCAGAAAATATGGATGTGTTCCGTGCCAAATGAATTCAGCAGGACGGCTGTAATATGGACGCATCTTTACTTCAACCGTAGTGAACTGAAAATCACTGAGGCAAAATGTTTGATTATATCGACTGGAAATGTTGATGGTCTGCCGTTCCTCACAAATGCATGGGATATTTGGTTTCCAACAGGAGAGAAATGGATTATCGGCATCAGGGGAGTTGAATCTCCTTTCTCTGAAAATATTATAGGATTCCAAATCACAGAAAAGTACGCTTGTGTGAAACATTAAGTATAAGGATGATAACAAAAACTTTGGATTTGTTCAAAACAAACTATGACATTTAAGGTGGTTTATTATGCTGCCTTACAAGATATCTTGTTTTGGATCAAATCTAAAGCAGAATTGCATGTATATTTCATAGAGAAGGCAATCCCATAATGCATCACAACATGCGTATCCAAGATATTGCATGTTTTTCATGCTTATTATAGATTGCCGTGTATTTAGCTTAGCAACATTAAAAGGCATTATGTCAAGACAAAGAAAAATGTTGATTTTAAATAAACACACACTACTAGTTTTAGTTTTTTATAAATACATGAATTCATCTATTGAGCAAAGATGCATTAAATTGATCAAAAGTGACAGTAAAGACACTGATACAAAATGTTACAAAATATTTCAAATAAATGATATTTAATGCTAATTTATATTTATCAAGGAAATCCTGGAAAAAATGCATTACTTTCCTCAAACATATTAAGCAGCACAACTGTTTTCAACATTTATAAAAATAAGAAATGTTTCTTGAGCAACAAATCAGCATATTAGTATGATTTCTGAAGGATCATGTGACACTGAAGACTGGAGTAAAGTTGCTGAAAATTCAGCTTTGATCACAGGAATAAATTACATTTTAAAATACACTTAAATAGGAAGTAGGTTATTTTAAATTGTAATAAAATTTCACAATTTTGCTGTTTTTACTATATTTTTTGATCAAATAAGTGCAGCCTTAGGTGAGCATAAAAGACTTCTTTCAACAAAATTAAAAATCCTATAAATGGTATTTCTTTAATATATAATACTGAAAAGTGTTTCTTAAAATGTACAATTTTATCGCATATATGTGCATGTTATGTATTTTTAAAGCTTGTTTAGTTGTAAAATCTTGAAATGTATTGTGAGTTGAATCTCCCATACATCATTTGTGAGCATTTTGAAACACTCACCTATGAAATTGAGTCAAACAAATGACATGCTAAAAACCCAGGATAAAGTTTGTGGTCATGTGATCTACATGTGATTGATACAGGCCTAGTGGTAGAACTAATCAACCAGGTGACACAACGCCTGTTGAGTACATGGTGTAGAAATGAAAAAAAAACAAAAAACATATATAATGAAAAAGAGAGAAACTGAAAGGAAATTACACTGGCTGAGCATAAATCATATTAATTATAAAGGCAACGCCATATTAAGAACTCATGGAGGGAAAATGAAATGATCAAGGCTCATCTCTGGCTGGAGTTAATGAAAATACTAATTACCTGATGATAAACTGAGAGTACAGAGAGGGAGAGAGAGAGCGCGCATTTATAGTAATCGAGAGGTAATAAAGTTTCCATTTTATGCTGAGTCATTCTGTTTGACTGGTTAATTGACCATCACCGCACAGATTTTATTGGTCAATTACGTCCCAGCATCTGATGACTCAAAATGTACCATACTCAATTATTTATTACTTCTGGATGCTTTCGGTCCTGCTGATTATGTTCATTACAGTGATTTTACCATGGGAAAAGAGTGATGTTACTGTCCTAAAACCTTCTTAATCATGATAAAATCGCTGTAACATGCTGCCTATTGCTTTTAGAGAGCAATGGGAACAGCAATATGATACAAGAAACCAACATTCACTTCATAATAATATTCAGAATACACAATTTCTCAACCATTGGCATATTAATATAAAATGTCCCATGTACACTATTCAACCATTTGATTTTGATTTTTTCTTATGCTCACCAAGGCTGCATTTACTTGATCAAAAATACAGAAAAAAAAATCTAATATGCTGATTTTCTGCTCAAGAAATATTTATTATCAATGCTGAAAATAGTTGTGCTTTGAATCAATTATTTTCTTAAATGTGCATGTATCAGCATTTGTAACTCAGAATTTCTACTATATATAACGTGTTTTTCAATGAGCAATATTTGAGTGTTTTAATGCAGTTGATATGATGGTGAGGTTTTTCACACACACAGACACTTAGATCCATCCCTGCAATCATCACAAGGACCCTCTTATTCTGTCTTTGTTTAATTTGCAGTTAATATCAGATTTTGTTCCCATTGATTTCCTCTCTGTGTTTTCACTCTAAATAATTCAGTGACATTCTTCACCTCTCTGTCTCTGTATGTCTCTCTCTCTCTTGCTCTCTGTATAGTCATTTAATGGTCAATAAGTGGGTTAAAATTGGACAATGGTGGATGGGACTGGTTTTGACATGAGGCGGTGTAGATTTTGTCCCCTAGAGGAGGAGCGTGGATGGGGGTGTCAGGAGCAGTAATATGGGGGAGCTGTGTAAATTTAGACAGACGACAGAGCACTACAGTCAATCAGGGCAATCAAGACATACATCAATAGTGGTTTCCCCTGTTTGAGCAATGGATAATGGACAGACACCAGAGAGAGAAAATATAGTGAGCTGAAGTCAGTGAGTTTTCAAACAGCACGCAATGATGCTCAGAACTCTTTTTTGAACCCAAATTATCAAACAAAGGGGGGGGGGGGGGTAAAAGTAAAAAATATAGTTCATCCAAAAATGAAAATTTTAATTTACTCAAAATATTTCGCAAAATATCTTCTTTTATGTTAAACATAAGTTGAACAGTCATAGAGATTTGGAACGACATGAGTAAATGATGTCAGAATTTTTATTTTTTGCATGAACTGTCCGTTTAAATGCAATAAAGTGCACTCAACACTTTTCCCCCATTTAAAGGGGTCATATAATGCTATATCCACTTTTATAAGTTGATTGTACTGAAATGTGTGTTGGCAGTGCCTGTACACAACCATCCTATAATGATAAAAATCCATCCAGTGTTTTTTTTTTTAATCTCCTAATATGTTTTCCCCTGTCTCAAATCGAGCTGTTCGTCTTGTGACGTCACAAGATCGGAGGCCCCTCTCCTGCGATTGTTGATTGACAGGAGTTGTTTCAACACAGACCTGCCCTGGAGCGAGCTGTCATCATAGTCCGCCATTGTGATACGCTGGAGCAGAATGGCGTCTAAGCGATCGTGGTGTTCTGTTCTTGGGTGTAATAACGAGCACAGCAGTTTTGATGTTCCTAAATCAGAACCGCTGATGACGCAGTAGCTGAGTTTTGTTTTCGACGGGAATAGTCCCCCAGATCAACCTCAATTCTTACAGGTTTGCGCAAATCATTTCTCACCAGACTGCTTTATAAACGAGGGTCAGTTTAAAGATAGTTTTGCCAAGAAGCTGCTCCTGAAAAAAGGATCGGTACAACTATTCGTGTTCCTGCTGCACCTCCAGAAGAAGTGAGTGTAACGTTTTATTAACCTTTATATTAATCTTTGCTAATCGCTTACATGTTTCACCATGAATGTGGCTAAAGTTTACACGAACTTTCATTACGTGAAATCAAGTGTTCATTACGTGAAATCAATTGTACATTATGGCATGTTTTCTATGTACGACGTTCTCAGTATAATTAATAATCCCATGTTTGTAATGAACAACAAGTTATGGTTATTGTGTTATTATAAAGTGTGTACGCTGTGGTAAAGTTAACGTGGTAACGTGATTAATAAGTAATATTATGTGCCAGTACATACAAAGATAGATCAAAGTGACATTACGTTAACCAACCATTCAGAAACGTCCTGTTCGAGCCTTAATTGTCGAACTTCTTCGGGGCCATCATCTTTTTCAGTGTCCGACTCCGGTTCAATTTTTTTTTTTTTTTTGACTCCGGTTCAAATTGATATGGTTGCACAGTGTCCTCAGAAACTCCCACTGCCTTTCTTCCGCCAAAAGATACCCTCAACTGTTGTCAAGGCAACGCTCCACGTGCGTTGTGTCACGCCCCACAGAGCACAGGGGCGGGGTGAGCAGAGCTCATGGTCGTTTAAAGGCACATGCACTGAAATGGAGTGCTGAACAGAGAGCTGTTTTTGACCAGGTAAAATGAGTGTTTTCTTACAATACTAACGAGAACTTTTAATTAAAGTATATTACAAACTTTTCATTTAGACCCTAAAGAATCATATAAACTTGTACAAAAATGGAATTATATGACCCCTTTAAAAAAAAAAAAAAAAGTTAGACGTAAAGAAATGACTCCAGGCATAGTAGTAGCCTAATAAAACCTGTGACCAGCTGAATACTTGATTTATCTTAATGACTGCCTGTAACTACAAACTTCATGGCTTAATCATAATCATCATGGCTAACTGATAACATTTGATTTTGTGTGATGATTCATCCACATCACTAGATGTCAGTATAGTCAGAGGTGAATTATTATGTTTGAATTAAATCTACATCAGTATGTGTTCATCCACCTAGAAAAGTAGCTCCACCTCTAAAAGACAATTTAACTTCAAACACAAAAATTTTAAATTTACAATTCAAGTAACAAATATTGGTACCGAAGACTTCAAGCGAATGAAAATTCAAGCTTCACTTTTCTGTTTTTTAAACACTCTAGGACTCTTGCCCTTAAGCCCAAAGTAGACTTCTGTTTTGATGCGAAAACTAAGTGTTTCTGTGCAGTCAAACACATAGGCTGCGTTCGAAATCGCATACTTCCTTACTAGATAGTAAGCAAAAAATCAAATGTGCGAGGATTTGTGAATGGCAGTGAATCAAAGCAACTGATGCTGGTAGGTCACATGACAATGACAACATGACAGTTTTGTCTGGATTATATTCATAGTACACACATTCATACTATATATAACACGTTTTTAACAGTCGCAAATTACTTTATTAAAAATAAGTAACTACTGAGAGAGTATGCGATTTTGATAGCGTGCTCTGACACATGCACACTAGTTAGTTTCATCCTTTATCCAGCGTCTGCGCTATTTCTCTCCAGAAGTTATGAGCAATAAAAATCTGTTTGTACTCGTTTAAACCAGAGTTGCATGTATCTGTTGTGCGTCTGTTGTTATGCCGTTTCCAGTAGTTATTCCGTCTCATCCTTGTATGTGTTGAGCATAAAACAACAGTTCAGGCCAATGTTGCCACCTTGTGGACAAACTAATTACTGTGAAAAAATTCAAGGCGCGTATACGAGAGAGTATAAGCGGTTAAACAAACGGTCTGGCTGTGCTTACATTACGTGTGTATTATTATGCTGATGATGACAACCCTTACGAAAATTAACCATGTTTTTGCTACACTAATCATAGATTTACCATGGTATTTGTAGTAAAACTGTGGTTATACAATTGGTAATTGAGGTCTATTTACTTTGAAACCGTTTTCACTTAGAAATTGCTGGTAAATTTCACAAATACTTACAAAGAAATGGAAAACATTGAATCAAACATGAAATTTTGAAGTAGTGAGACCGAAATAGTATTTGCTTGTAAAACGTACTCCAGTAAATTTTATTTAAAAAATGATAATTTTTTTTACAGTGTAGCAACAATGTCTAAACCAATAGTGTGAGTTAGGGGCGGGGCTATGTGTTTGCCTGGCCAGTGGCAGATGAGGGGAGTGTTCTGGAAACTTGTTTGAAAACAGTCACTTTTTTGCAATTCCATTTAATGCTAGTGATGCAGAATTTACACACTTCAGCTTTAATGAATCGTTTCTGGAGTCTGTTGGACATTGGGTGTAGTGTTTGTCAGACAGTCCACTGATGATGTTGTTGGTGTCAATCTGACCTCTCATTCACTTTCATTTCCTGCCCTCACCCTGACAGCTTGATCAGGTTGTTAGGGGAGCGTTGGGCCGGTGTTGCAAGAGCGGGAGGGCAAATCCAGCTCACCGGGGCTCCAGCCTTACCTGTCAGTCTCAGACATCAGGGGGGCTCGAGGTGTCCCTGGTGGGCTCTGGTTAGAGACAGTTCTCACTCCCGATGACCCGCGGCCGTCTCGCCGAGACACAGAACCGACATGCTAATCAATGATGGTCTGTCAGGATGACGGGCTGATAAGACGAGACGAAAATGACTGGGAATGAACTGCAGCTGTGTGTGTGTGTGTACTTGTTTTTTCTATCCTGGTGGGGACTTAGACCTGAATACACACAGCCTCATGGGGACTTGTGTCACGGTGGGGACCTAAATTGAGGTCCCCACAGGTAAACAAGCTTATAAATCACACAGAATGAAGTTTTTTGAAAATGTAAAAATGCAGAAAATTTTCCTGTAAGGGGTAGGTTTAGGTGTAGGGGTTGGTGTACTCCATAGAAAATACGGCCTGTACAGCAGAACAACATTATGCCTATGAGAGTCCCCACAAGGATAGCAGAACAAGTGTGTGTGTGTGTGTGTGTGTGTGTGTGTGTGTGTGTGTGTGTGTGTGTGTGTGTGTGCGTGTGTGTGCGTTTCAGGGTGTTGCAGGTGTCTGCTCCGGTTTGGTCCTGCCATGCGAAGGAGTGCTGGGAAAGTGATGCTATATTTGGCCAAAGATTTCCTTCACGTGTGCAGTCTGAGGGGTTTGTCAGAATTAATGTGTGTTTAACTGGAACAATGGCCTGTAGAGGAACTGCTCAAAGATTTATCTGAGCAGCTCGAGTGTAATCCTATGTGTGTTTGTGGTGTGTGTGTCTAAGTAATGTGTAACAGGATCTAATGGATGATATTTCAGTCTGGCAGCAGGATGTTAATGAGATCACACACTCACCCTCACAAATACCCACACATTTTTACCTAAAGGAGCACAAGCCATAGATTTCTTCTGGTTTTCTTTTAAATTATACCGACTCTACCTCTTAATACAAATCAATCAATCAAGTATTTATTTATTGATTGATTGATTGATTGATTGATTTGACTAATATGATATTTTGTGCATTAAAGGGTTACGCCACCACAAAATGAAAATTGTGTCATTAATCACTTACTCCCATGTCGTTCCAAACCCGTAAAAGCTTTGTTCGTCTTCGGAAAACAATATAAGATATTTTGGAGGAAAACCGGGAGGCTTGTGACTGTCTCACTGACTGCCCAGTAATTAACACTGTCAAGGCCCAGAAAAGTATGAAAGACATCGTCAAAATAGTCCATCTGCCATCAGTGGTTCAGTCTGAATTTTATGAAACGATTAGAATACTTTTTGTATGCAAAGAAAAAAAAAACGACTTTATTCAACAATTTGTCTCCTCCGCGTCAGCGTAGCGACATTTTGGAAAGTATTTTTTGACGATGTCTTTCATACTTTTCTGGGCCTTGACAGTGTTAATTACTGGGCAGTCAATGGGACAGTCACAAGCCTCTCGGTTTTCATCCAAAATATCTTAAATTGTGTGCTGAAGACGAACTAAGCTTTTACGGGTTTGGAACAACATGGGGGTAAGTGATTAATGAAAAATTTTTCATTTTGGGGTGGAGTAACCCTTTAAGAAGAACATTTGCTCTTTCATAGCTTTTTATTTATTTATTTAATGATATGAAATATTGTTATAAATGTTAACTTAAACTTTAACATTTAAAATGTATTTATTTATTTACCTATTTATTTATTATAAATATAAATGTATAACAAATGTTATTATAAATATTCTTACATATATTTTACATTTTACACTATTTTACATGTTATTATGAATTTTTATATTATAATGTATTTATGTATTAAATTATTTGTTTGCTTTTTCTTTTATTTATTAAATATATTAACAAATTCAAACATCAAAATTGTAAAATATTTATTTCTTTTTTATTTATTTAGTAAAATTATTTGTTTGATTGTCTGTTTGATTGATTATTATTATTATTGTTGTTGTTGCATTTTTATGAAGACATTATTTCATATTTATTTAGTCATTCGAATGTCCCCACTGTGTAGGTCATTTCAGGTTTTACCCTCACTATGTACGCACAACATGACCCACACACACACACAAATAACTTTTTTCTGCTAAACAAACATTTTTAGAAATATTTTAGAACAATATACATTAAGGGAAAAAATACAATTTTCCACTTATTTTGGCCTCAAGATTTGTATTTTTTGGTATGCATACATTACACATACAGTATAGCAACATTTTTATGGGTCAATTCAATATAATCATCCTGACACACAAACTGTCACAGATCAAAACAAACACTGTTGCTGACATCGGAGACGTGATCAATTATTCATGAACTTCTTCTTAATAACCACCCAAATATTTAAAATATTGTTATTTAATAATTCATGTACAGAATATGAATTCATGCACAAACTCATAAATGATGTCACAGAGTTCAACAAACAAAACAGAAATATCTTTGATTAATTTAATAAACATTAAATTCAAGCAACATTTTTACGTTTTATACAGAAAATATGAATGATGGTTATTAGAGTGTTGTCATGCAGTGGCTGTTGTTCTGAGTGGCTGTTAAACAATTGCTATGTGGTTGCTAGGGTGTTCTATGTGGTTGCCTGGGCATTGCCAGGTGGTTGCTTATACTGATCCGAGTCGAAAGAGCCCAAGTCTATTCTTGACACTAGAAATGGCTTAAAGGGAGAGTTCACCCAGTTTTTGGTCCCAACTGACTTTCATAGTTTTTTTTTTTTTCCATACTATGGACCTCAATGGCTACCGTCAGCTGTTTGGTTACCAACATTCTTCAAAATATCTTACATTCTTTGGAATACATTCTTTGGAAGAACGTTATTAACCAACCTATTTTGGTTCCCATTGACTTCCATTGTACTTTTGTTCATACAATGGACACCAATGGCTACCAGCATTCTTCAAAATTTCTTCTTTTATATTCCACAGAACAAAAAGGTCACACAGATTTGGAATGACATGAGGCTGAGTAAATGATGAGAGAATTTTCATTTTTGAGTGAACTGTCCCTTTCATGAAGTAACAGCACGTCTTTTCAGCAAAATGCATGATTTGGGGATTGATTCTTATTTGTAACAGAAATAATGCAAGACAGGTTGGCATAACCAGTCAAACCGCTCTGACAGTTTAAACTTTGTCATGTTTTGAGATGTTTTCTATCTCAAATAGCAAATAAGTGTTGTAATGTATGATTGAGTGCTGAGTGACAGTCCAAAAACACACACATCTTACTCTTAATGCTCTATCTCTCTCTCTCTCTCTCTCTCTCTCTCTCTCTCTCTCTCTCTCTCTCTCTCTCGTTCTCTCCGGTGCTGTAAATGAGTTGGGCTAACCTCTCTGACCACGCTCTTTCCTGTCTCTGCTGAACCACACATCTCATGAAATATTTAATGTGCTCGGGAGTGACCGACCTCTCTTCTCCTCTCTTCTTCTTTTCAGTTCATTTTTTCCACCCATCTATTCCACTATTCCTGTCCTGTCAAGTTCACTCCTGTCCTCAGCCCAATCCTCTCCTCCACTGCGTTCTTCTTAAAGAAACAGTTCGCCCAGCATTTAAATCATCAATGCCTGAAAACTTTACTCTTCACCATAGCAATCAAATCAAATATAACACCTACTGTATATGACTTGGGTTGCTTATGAAAAGGAAATTTTTTGACGAATCTCTTTTGCATAATTACACTTCATAATGACCATGTCTGTCAAGCTTCAAAAAGAATTGGTTGAGTCAATTACTCAGCAATTGATTCATAGAGTGTCACTTGTTTTGTTCCTGAATCAGTGGTTTTCAATAAACTGGTTTAGGGAATGATTCAGTGACTTATTTATGAAGATGGACTATGTTTTATTCCTTGTATAAATCACTGTGTGTGAACAAATTATTTGAGTGAATGACTCACTTGTAAACAAGAATCAGAACAAACTGTTTTATATTTTAAATACATTAGCCTTAAAAGGTTTGGGCTTGTTTTTTTGTCCTGGTTTTTTTTTTTTTTTTTTTTTTTTTTTTTGTCTCTTATGCTCACCAAGGCTGCATTTATTTAATCAAAAATACAGTAAAATTGTGAAATATTATTACAATCTAAAATAAGTGTTTTCTTTTTAAATATATTTTAAAACGTAATTTATTTCTGTGATGCAGAGTTGAATTTTCAGCATCATTAGTCTTCAATGTCACATGATCCTTCAGAAATCATTCTAGTATACTGATTTGCTGCTCAAGAAACATTTCTGATTATTATCAATGTTTAAAACAGTTTTTGCAGCATAATATTTTTTGTTGAAACATTCATTTCAAATGTATTTATTTATTTATTTATTTACAGCCATGGTCACTGTGAACTGATGTTATATGAAAAAGATCTGTGTGAAGATTCTTTTTTTTTTAGTTCCACAGAGAGGGAAAAAAAATAGTATACAGGTTTGTTCTTTTCTTCTTGTCTTTTCTTTTTCCTAATTTCATCCCCTCTCCATTCTCCTAAACATTTTCTTTGAGTGCTCATCTCTCATCTGTTCTCACATGGCCTCTCCTTATTTCCTGTCCTCTCTCATCACCATCATCATCATCCTCATGTCTGAGCTCGCGTCTGTGAGGCTGCAATGATTCTGATGTCACGTCCACCTGCTGACCTCAGACTGCAGGACATTCCATCCCATTTCATTCCTCTTTTTGCATATGGTTGGGCGTTCTAGCGCAGTGCCACCAGATCTGCGGCCGGAGTCTTGTTTAATCAACACTGATGAATATTTGATGGTGTGGTGGTGAGCACAGGGGTGGCCCAGGCCGCTTCTCTCATTATCTACACACACACACACACACACACATGCACCCAGTCTCTGTCCCAGCCAACACACACACGCGGCCTTTAAGCCTGAACATGCACACAAAGTTTTAAACTTCCACTAGACTCAGGCTGATGAATATATTCAGTCATTCATCGGCGGTTTACGCTTATCCAGACTGAAATGTGACGACTCAATGAGTTTATAGTGACACAGTGTTGGCCCGTCCTGTCAGATCTTGTTTGGGATATGTTTCATGCATAATGTATCGCATTAGGGCTATCTTTACCTCTGCGTGCAGACATCTGTGATCGATAAGCCATTCATTGGGATAAATGATCAGCTGCCTATTTTTCTCATGTAAAGATCTGTGGAAGTTTCTGCTAGAGCCATTTGATGTCGTTCTACAGGCAGTAATGTTTGATGATTCCACTGTCTTAATATCATCCATGGTTTAGCAGAATTAAGCAAAAAGATGAAATAAGATGGATTTTGTGATGTAGTGACAATTTTGACATGGTATTGTAATTATTAAAATAATTAAATATAAAAGTCTACCATCTTTAAAGACATTGCCATTTATCTGTTATCATTCATTCATTTATCTATTTATCTGTCTGTCTGTCTGTCTGTCTGTCTATCTGACTGGAAAATATTATTTTTGTACATGAAGAAGGAAATTTACTCTTTCATAGCTTAATGGAGTTCTCAGTTACGATTCATTTGAGCACCAACATTGTCATCTCACATGTTTCTCCGAAAATAAAAACAGACACACAATTGAGACAATTGTTATCCATTAAAATTAATATGAATGGATCATTTGGTCTTGGATGAGAAATGTTTGAAGTCTTGATTGGTATCTGGGCAAATCTGAGCACAGTTTGAGGCACTGTTGAGATCTCTTTTGAAAGAAGAGACATAAGAAATTACTGGGGTCTTTTTCTCTGGAAAATCTGGCAGTCGCCACAATTTTTTTCCATACTTAGTTACTTAGTTGTTTATTTTATATTATTTTATTTTGTTTTACTACATTGTCTACATTTTTTTCCTAAAATAAAAGTGGAACAACTGTTAAGATAAAGCTAGAATATAGAGCCATAAAATTAATTTGGATAGATAGTTTGGTCTTTAAAGAGAAATGTTTGAGACATTGTTGATCTTTTTCTCAAAAAAAAAAAAAAAATCTGAAAAACAAGATCCTAGAGCAAAAATCTCTAGTTGTTCTCCATCAATATCATTGCTGTCTAAGAGAAACCACTGAAACATCTTTATTATTTTTCTTTCCTACTGGAAAGCATGTTTGCTTTTTTTTCTTTCAAATTGATTTGATTCTACAATTTTCTCCACACTTTCTCCACGCAGTCTTTGTGCAATCAAAAGCTTCAAAACTCCAAGTGAAGGGCCCATTTGTAAACAGTGTCACCCAGAGCTGGTTTGTAAATATCTCCACGATTTGGTGAAGAGGGATTGCTGGAACAAACGATGAACTCCAGAGGCAAAATGAGGATAATGATGAGGGGCGAGTGTGTTCAATAGAAGGTCAAAAAGTGCAGGGCCCAGGGCCATGAGAGCGTTAAAGAGACAGGATGAGAGAAAGCACTTGACATTTATACAGCAGATCATAAAGAAACAGACTGACAGCTACTCTAACAATCCAATGGGAGAGTGGGATCGGCCACAATTCTCACGTGCTTAAAGCTATAGCTGGATATTGTTTGGCAGGAACCTTGCTGGCTCTTTAATTTCTGTCAGTTTGTTCTTGAAGGGTGCGTTGGCTTCTGGAGTCGACCTGTCTGCGATAGAGCAGCATTTGATGCACAGATACATGCAGAGAGCCGAGCAGGTTTTGATCTGCATAAAGACTTTAACCTCTATTTCCTCTCAGCTGCAGTAAACGCTGCGGGTTTGGAGGGGGGTCAGCCTTGCTTATCAAATATTTTTCAACTTAAATGATGGATTTATTAAACAAATAGCTTTTTGGTCTGACTCTGAACCCC
>JAFVLL020010851.1:0-24805 GCA_021397915.2 Tor tambroides
TGTGACCCTGGACCACAAAACCAGTCTTAAGTCGCTGGAGTATATTTGTAGCAATAGCCAAAAATACACTGTATGGGTCAAAATTATCCATTTTTATTTTATGCCAAAAATCATTAGGATATTAAGTAAAATCATGTTCCATGAAGATATTTTGTAAATTTCTTACCGTAAATATATCAAAACTTCATTTTTGATTAGTAATATGCATTGCTAAAAACTTCATTTGGACAACTTTAAAGGCGATTTTCTCAATATTTTGATTTTTTTGCACCCTCAGATTCCATATTTTCAAATAGTTGTATCTCAGCCAAATATTGTCCTATCCTAAGGAACCATACATCAATTGAAAGCTTATTTATTCAGCTTTCAGATGATGTATAAATCTCAATTTCGGAAAATTGATACTTAAGACTGGTTTTGTGGTCCAGGGTCACATTCTTTGAGTGCAGTATAAAATGAAACCAATCTTTTTTTTCTGGCAGGTGAAGAAACTTGGAATCGTTGCAGTCAGTAAGTAGGATTCTGCGCATTTATGTTACAGTGATTACAGTGCAATTTCCGCAAATCCATTATTAAACAATTGTAGTTTGCTTATGCATTTGATTAAAACAGTTGTAATAACCACTTGTACAGGTAATGCCCTCCCAGAAGACATTTCATCCCTGGCAGCAGATCGTATGCTTGTCTATGCTGCATATGGAAAACTTATCTCTGCTTTTGCAAAAAACAAAGAGGTAAAGTGTCCACAGTTAGAGAGATACTGTACTCTTAAAGATGCATTACACTAAAGAGACTTAGATTAAATAAGAATTAGTTAGACGCAATAATATGTGTTTTTGTCTCTTTCATCCAGGTTGTTCACACATACACAGGCCATCAAGCTGATGTGCATTTACTGTTGCCTTTCGGAGATCATCTGATTTCTGTTGACAAGGGCAATGTTGTCATTGTTTGGGATGTGGAGTCTGAGGGTTGGTTTTTTTATTGTCTTGCTAGGTTTACATTTATTACATGCAGCAGAATCAATCATATCTTCACAGTGTATATCATATGTTCTGTCAATCTCACTGCAGACACATACCTGCAGATTTCATATGACAAAGCATCATTTGAAGTCTCTGCTCTGATGCATCCCAGCACCTACCTGAACAAAATCCTGTTTGGAAGCAGTCAAGGGAGTCTTCAGTTGTGGAACATCAAATCAAAGTATGCACTTCTAATGGATTCTGAATGTACTGTGATACCATAACATTTAAGTTTGTGTATATACAGTTAAATCATGGAATAATGGTATGAAGATTTGAGGGCTTAATCTCACCAAAACATGCCATACAATTCATATTAAATTAAAAAATTTTAAAGATTTTTTTTTATCACTCAAAAATTCACATTTTTGTTCACTTCCCTTTTTTTTTATTTTAAAATCTTTTCAGCCAAGTTTCATTACTATGGTGTTGCTGGACCTTTTGAGCTTTTTTGTTTGTAATTACCATTATTCTCAATTATATTTTTCATTAATACGATTACAAGAATCGTATAAGTACTATCTATATTTAAAAAAAAAAAAAGCTTTTTAAATTTTATTAAAACTGAAAACATTTATTTTAAATTGTATCGTTGTTCTTTTTTTATGTAAATAAATGTGATTTTGATTTAATTCATATTTTTTTCCACATGATAGTAATGAGAATGTTAAGAGGTTAATCATCTTAATCATCATGAAAATCACAGAATATTTTCTTTATGCCAAATATATTAAACATTGACATTGACAAATATCATTTACATTTTATTTTTTGATTGGGTGAAAAATGACCTGGACATTTCTTGACCATTTTTGAGATTGAACCTTTATGTTAATTATGCAGTGTTAATGCAGTACAGTAAATGTTATTTGATAATCAAAAATTGAAATAGAATTCTGCTTTTCTTACTCCAGCAAACTCCTGTTTACATTTCCTGGATGGGCATCTGCTGTTACTGTTCTTCAACAGGTTGGTCTCATTACTTAATTTATTTTAATTTTGCTTTATTCTTAACCCTGTGTACATTTAAAAAAGAAAATGCACATATTCATAATTGTCATATTGAAAGAGTAACTGACAGATATTCAGCAAATGAAACCTCTGAGTATTTATAAAATTTGCACAGAACTATCAAAGATGCTAAAATTCCCTCCAAGATGTTGCATCCCATTTACAGGGATGTCCTGATCTGTTTTCCAGCATTGCTGCTGAAAATATTAAGACTAAAAGTGTGCAATGTGTTCTGTCAAAATGACTTTCTTTAGACTCCAGCTGTAGATGTTGTGGGTGTGGGTTTAGCATCTGGGCAGATCATCATTCACAATATCAGATTTGATGAAACGCTGATGAAGTTCCAGCAAGACTGGGGTCCGGTCACGGCTTTATCCTTCAGGACAGGTAATGTTGTTACCCAGGCTTCACAAAGTGTATGCTATACTTTTTGGCCCATTTTATTGCATTTACTTTGTCCTTGGACAGATGGACATCCAATAATGGCATCTGGCAGTCCTATCGGACACATAGGACTGTGGGATTTAGAGGAGAAGAAACTAGTCAGTCAGATGCGGGATGCTCATACAACAGCCATCGCTGGCCTCACATTTCTTCAAAACGAACCCATCCTGATCACTAACGGAGCAGACAATGCCATACGGGTTTGTATTGTTTGCTGAGGCTTGTTTTTCATGATGTGAATTATTCAGATGTAGTTAGGGTTGGGTGATATGGCCACAAATATTATATTTATCACAATATTCTTTTACAATTAATGGGGAAGGAAATTGAGAACTCTGAGTGTAAATGTAATTTGTTTCTTCACAATTAAACTCCACACAGTAAGATATCTTTTAGTTTAGGAACCCATGAAATCTATTTTATTTTGCCTTAAATTTTGTTTTTTTATTTTTTTTCTGGAGTTTTATGATCCAGTTCACATTTATCATAAAAAATGGTGTCTAATAAAATTAATTAATACAACTTTAACAATTTAATTAATCTTTTCAATTAAAACAAAACTATTATTATGTGCGTTTTTATTTTTATTTTTTGCCAAATAAGATGCAATAAGATAGATTCTGAAATATATTAATATTTCTGCCATAATTTCTTCAAGTTGAACTTAACATTTTTTTTGACGGATTGTCAGAGACATGTAGAATATAAAGACTTATTAGCGCCATGCACTAACTGACTGTTGTCACGTTTATTTCTGCTTTGTGATGGGCTGCTAGATTAATCCATACGGAGTCAAGTCAAGTCACCTTTATTTATATAGCGCTTTTAACAATACAGATTGTGTCAAACCACTTAACAGTATCAAATTAGAGGATAGAGTGTCAGTAATGTATAATAATAAGAGTAAACACTCAATTTTCAGTCAAGGGCATTTCATTATTGAATTCAGAGATGTCACTCAGTTTAGTTTAAATAGTATCTGTGAAATCAAATTGACGATAATCGCTAGAAATTATAAAGTAAAAATATCCTGGATATCCTCCAAATACTGGAGTAAAAATATCCAGTGCTTATCATCATTTTCGACATAAATTTGATCATGTTCTCGATATATCACATCACTTATCTCCCAGCCCTAAATAGAATTCCAATGTGCATTATGGCAGTAAACAAGGGCTTGTTGTGATTTAGGTGTGGATTTTTGATGTTGCCGGAGGGGACGGACGTCTGCTAAGACAGCGAACTGGTCACAGCGCCCCACCAACAAAGATTCAACACAATGACCAGAGTGGCTTAAACATTCTTAGCGCAGGTACTGTTGTAAGTCAGTTATGAAGACTAAAGACAAGGGAAATCGTTGTAGTTAAATGTATTCAAGCATAATGATCTTAATGTGTTTTCTTCTCATAATAGGTCAAGATGGTACTTTGCAGTCATTTTCAACAGTTCACGAAAGATTCAACAAGAGTTTGGGCCATGGTAATAAATGTAAATACTTGGCATGTTCTTGTTAGTGCATGTAAAGCTGATGTGTGTAATGCCTTAATAATTAGTAGCACTAAACATAATTGTTTCAAAAAGAATTACATTTTCTGATATGGGTTTTAACCATGTAATGCCTAACATATGATGTAATCATAGGTGTAATTTAAGGGTGGGATATGTCCTCACCTCTTTTTTGCCATGGTCGATATTGTCCCCATCACCCTTTTTTTTTTTTTTTTTTTTTTTTTTTTTTTATAAACATCTCACGGCAAAGAAGTACCTGATGCAGATGAAACGTATATGTGACCCTGAACCACAAAACCAGTCATAAGTGTCAATTTTTCGAAATTGAGATTTATACATCATCTGAAAGCTGAATAAATAAGCTCTCCATTGATGTGTGGTTTGTTAGGATAGGACAATATTTGGCCGAGATACAACTATTTGAATATCTGGAATCTGAGGGTGCAAAAAAACTAAATATTGAGAAAATCGCCTTTAAAGTTGTCCAAATGAAGTACTTGCAATGCATATTACTAATCAAAAATTACGTTTTAATATATTTACGGTAGGATATTTACAAAATATCTTCATGGAACATGATCTTTACTTAATATCCTAATGATTTTTGGCATAAAAGAAAAATGGATAATTTTGACCCATACAATGTATTTTTGGCTATTGCTACAAATATACCCCAGCGACTTAAGACTGGTTTTGTGCTCCAGGGTCACATATGACATTTGTTTCTGTTAAATAAGCTGCGATCTTGTGCTGGAATCTGTTGATCGTGCTGGAATCTGTTGATCATGCTGAATGTTTGCTGCAGTGTTTTTAGTGACAGAGTTATCTTGTGGCTCTTGCACAGTCTCACACGCCAGCGCTTCAATCTATTGCTTAAACGTTGCGGAGACTATCTATTCATTCCAAACGAAACCCATATTGTGTCCCTGCTCTGTATATTCGATTACTGATAAACATCTCTGATTTTAATAAGAGGAAAAAAAAATTAGACGTGGGCGGATTAGAACTCAAAACCTCCTACACGCCTAACGCAAATTCTTCCACTAAGAACGAATGTTTATTGCATATCTATGCATTTATTCACTGACGTGAAGAATATCGGCCTAATACTGTCCTATAATAATAATAAAGGCAAAAACGCCAAAAAAAAAAAAAAAATTGTCCGAACCACTTTTGGTTACACCACTGGATACAATGGTCAGAATTTGGTATGATTTTTTTTTAATTGTAACAGTTTATTCAATTTTTAGACATAATCTAAATCTGCATGTGTTTTTTGTTGAGTGTCATATTTTATACATCAGGCTTTTTTTATTATGGCTCATATATTATGATATAGAACAATATAGGCTTGTGGAGGGAAAAAACTAAACATATAATGCAATGCAGTGATGATTGAAAGATACAAATAAACATTCCTCACAAGCCTGATGTATCATATTGGACACTTACATTTTAACACAATTTTTCTTTAAAAAATGATGTTTGGATAATCAAGCACATTTAGGCTGCTTCAGTCCAGTAAGTGTTCATCTTGAAGTATTACTAACAATATAAGGGTTATTCTTACGTTTACTTTATTAAAATCATTAAGGATTTCACAAAAGACGTATACCACAAATTTTTTCTTGTTAAAGTATAAATTATCAATCAAATGACATAATGCATGTAATACAGCATATCATTTTTTCAGGAAAGTTTTGATCATGTTGATAATTTTGAGGCCCAAATATGTTACAGTAGGCTTTAGAGGGTTTAATACTTTGCTAGGGTTTTTTTTTTAACTTCTTATTTTTTTCCAGTATAAAACGTTTTGAGTTAATTCAGATTTTAGTAATAGCAATGCTTGCCATGTCTCCAAATGATTTTCCCCTTTTAAAGCCCATTCAGCTCCAGGTTTCCATCATTTAATCTACCCAGTCAATTATTTGCTAAAGTATATACAGGTAATTCCGCATAAAGTCTTTTCACATTAACAGAGAGTATTTCAATAGTGTAACATTGCACACTTCACTTTTAATTATGAGCATTTTCACATTATGGAGGTTAATGTCATTTTGTTTTGCCTCGTGTAATGTTTGCATTGTGTAAGGCTTCAGTGATCGTTTTTACCAACAGGCACTCTCAACAAAACAAGAGCTAAAAAGAAAGGTGTGACGCATGACACGGCAAAACTTCCAGCCATCACAACTTTTGCCTCAGGTGTGATTATTATTTTGTTTTTAAATATAATACTGTATATATATTTTTAAAATCATTGGTTCACCCCAGAATGAAAATTGTCATCATTAACTTATTAAACTTTTGTTCATGTTTATAACACAAATTAAGATATTTTTAATATTCTTTCATCAGTTTTGTCCATCCATTGAAAGTCCACACAAGCAAAAGCTTGTCTTCAAAAAGCTCATAAAGACATTGTAAAAGTATGTAATCCGTATGAATTGAGCTATTTTATCTATGATGCCTTTAAATTTGGCCTTACATATAAACATTGATCAATATTGAACTTCATAAAAAAAAATCTGCATTTGTGTTCCGAAAATGAACAAAAGTATTGTGTGTTTGGAATGACATCAGGGTGAGAATTTACATTTTTTTGAAGAATCATCCCTTGAGATTTTAAACTCTGAGCTTGCAGATATCTTGATAGCCAAAACAATGTTAGAATGACCTTATAAATGAAAATCCTGAAAGCCATAACTGTGTAACGCTGTATTTATGCTGTTGTTTTGTATAGAAACTGCTCGTCAGAGTGACTGGGATGGCATTATTGCATGCCACCGTGGTTTCCTTGTGACTACGACATGGAACTACCAGAAAGGTTCCATTGGTGCCCACAAGCTGGAACCTGAACGCTTTAACAAGAACCGTAGCCTCAATGTCCATGCAACTGTAAGTTTGTAGATAACACGTGTGTTTACCTGATCATTCAGCCTTATAACAGATGATTTCAAATCCAGTTTGGTCATATGTTGTCCAGGCTGTTGACATCACATCCTGTGGGAACTTTACAGTGATTGCACTGTCTTCAGGACACATTGATGTGTACAACATGCAGTCTGGTTTTCATCGAGGGCATTATGGAAAGGACAAGGGTGAGTTAACGTACTGAACATCAGGGGTGAAGTACATGCGATTTTAGGTCTGATTTCAGTGGCTTTTTTGTGTGTGTGCAGCACATGCAGGGCCTGTTCGCGGGGTCTCTGTGGATGCTCTGAACCAGATGACAGTTAGCGTGGGAGCAGATCGCCTTCTGAAAATCTGGAGGTTCAAATCCAAGGAGCTGTTACATACACACAGCCTGCCAGCTGCCCCGGCGTCATCTCTGCTTCACAGGGACAGGTATCAGAGACATTAATACATTTTTCCCACATTTTCATTTTAAGTGCGGTATGAATTAGTGACCAAAAGTGAATTTTTTGGAGGGCCAAAATTATTGCCCGAAATAGTGGTTTAATTATCACATCATATGGTTTTTGGCTAAATGAAAACTTATTGTTTTTGGTAAAAAAAAAAAAAAATCATTTTGCTTAGTGCTGTCAAAGTTAACGCGTTAACGCAAATTCATTTTAACGGCGCTAGTTTTATTAACGCGCCATTAACGCAGCACGCATTTTCTGTATGAGCCGTGGCCTAACCCATGGTTGGAGAAATGGATGAAGATGATGTCAGTGTTGCCCACTTAGCGATTTTTCAAACTCCTTTAGTAACTTTTTTTTTTTTTTTTTTTTTTCCCAAAAAGAGCGACTGATCTTTAGTTTTTGCCCAAACCTTATTTAGTTTCTGAGACTAGCCGGTACTGTACAAGCGCGAGGTCTTTCCCGCTACGCACACACCTCTCTCTCTCTCTCTCTCTCTCTCTCTCTCTCTCTCTCTCTCTCTCTCTCTGCGTCTGCACTGTTCAGCATGTAACTTTTTCTGTATTCAGAATTTGCGAAATGTATATAATGGGCGAGTACATCATGAATTCATCTTCCAAACCGCGTTTTTGTCTTATCCCGAGTCACTACGGTACGCTTATAATAAGTGCTTATATTTGGACTATTGTAGCCTGTTCGGGTCGTCACCGCTGCAGAGTAACACATACCTGCGTGAATTGCCATAGACATAAATTTAGAGAAGTAGCTCCGCCAGAGTGGCTCCGGTTAGAATGTTCTTCCGCGGGATGCGTGCAGTCCTGTTTATTAACCGCTAGAGCGCCAAAAGTTACACAGTGCTGCTTTAAAACCGATATCATGTTGCTTCTCTAATTTTACATGCAAGTATAGCCGAAATCACAGAACAGCTATTGTCTTTATCTTATGTTTAGGCTATTTGATTTTATTGAGAATTTAGTTGCATGAAAATACAGTATGTGGGCACAGAGAGGCAAACAAATGTAATAATAAATAATAACATTTTGCATGTTCAGAAGAAGTGAGCTGCCCTGTAGTGTGAAAATGTAAACAGGCTTGTCTAAGTCAATTGCTCAGTGGAAATAAAGAGAAGTAATGGGAACCTGGTATTTCTATGTTCCTTTTTCATGTGTGTAATAGACATGAACAAGTTCTTTGAAAAACATCTATGACCTTTGAAACATGTCTAGTCTTCATGCTCTGTTAACTATGGTTTCACTAATAATAAACACATATTGCATAAAGCATCCATATTTGTCCATGCCCATGTCAATTAGAGTATTAAAAACTTGAAAAATATTAATTTAAGGTACAATTAGAACAGATAAAAATGTGCGATTAAATTGCGATTAATCGTGAGTTAACTCATGACAGTCGTGCGATTAATCGCATTGATTAATCAAGCGATTAAATATTTTAATCGATTGACAGCCCTAATTTTGCTACATCAGTTGCATTACTGTAAGTTTTAAAAACTTTAAAAACACTTTTTCAGAGTACGTAAGTTTAGTGGTTGAGGCCTGAAGTTGCTTAGAGAGGAATATTGCTAATGGGATTTGGGATTTGGCCTGTGGCTTAGCTCTTCAGTATAAATGAATATGTTGATTTGGGGCATATCATTGTACTTGTCGTTACTAACAATGTCAAAACTTGTAACCTTCTTTCTTTCTGAATTATTTTTTATTTTATTTTATTTTATTTTTTTTTACCTCTTCTGTAGTGCAGTTTTAAAAGGATTTATTAAATTGTGTGTTGTAAATGTCTATTTTTTGTAGTGTTCATTTAATGACAAAATGATTTTTATTGAATTTTAGTTCATTTTAAACTAGATTTTTATTGAAATATAAAACATTTTGGATCTACCTGGCTACAGTGGGTGTATGAGGAAAATAATTTTCCAGACAGTGTTTGAATGATGTTGATTTATGCTTGATCTCTCCAAACAGCGGGATGCTCGCCATTGCTCTGGATGATTTTACCGTTCACATTCTGGACATGGAGACCAGGAGAATTGTCCGCAGATTCTCTAGCCATCGTGGGCAGATCAACGACATGGTGAGTTTAAGGGACAAATTTTACCAATTCCATTTGAAATTCATGCATTTCTTTGACATCTTTAAGATTAAGTTGAGAATTCCCATGAATTACAAACTCTGCTTGTATTAAAGGAATACGTTGACCTAAAATTGTTCTTATATTTACTCATCCAAATGGTTTGACTCTCTTTCTTCTGTGAAACACAAAAGCAAGTTCATTCAAATTTTCATGCTCATTATGGAATGTGCAGTACCACACAATGCTTGACATGTCCTGGTTACCATTGTGTTTTATAATGTGGACAAAATATGTTTTTCCTTAAGTTCCATGTAAGAAAGAAAGTCAAATGCATTTTGCATGAGGAAATATAGCATAAGTAATGTGTAAGAAGTATTTATGAAATCTGCTTTATGCTTTTTGTCCAGACATTTAGTCCAGATGGACGTTGGCTGATTACAGCATCTATGGACTGCATCATCAGAACATGGGATCTTCCATCTGGCAGGTATAAAGTTTAGAGCATGAAGCAAGGCTGTTCAACTGGGATGTCACAATTGGGTTTTACGATTAATGGAGGAAATTGCTGTGCTGCCTGATGCATTCTGTATTCCATATATTAATACTTGCTAAGGAAAAACACCCAAGTGAAGAGAATTCTAAGACATTAGTATGGATGGGAGTCTTAAGTACCTCACAGTCAGATTCTAAAACAATTCTTGATTTGTATTTTTTCTTATTAATGAGATTAATTAATTATTTATTACATTACTTGTATAATTAGAAGTACTTTTTAAAATAATTACAACTTGATATATCAAAACTGTAAAAAATAAATCAGTCCCATCTTAAGAATTTAACTAAGTATTGCTTCAAAACATAAATATAAACCAATAAAGGGTCAAAATAAAAACACATTTTAAGCAATATTAAGCAAAAATAAATATTATATACAGTATTTTCTAGAATACATATCTGTTTTTTTATCATTTGAAACATGCTGACTTGCAAATTATATAATGCAGTTAACGTAATTTGTGCTGGATGAGAAAGGATTATTTATTATGTTAGCAAATGTTTTATTTTATTTAGTTTACATGATTTTTTTTAAAGGATTTTATTGTTTATTAGCTTAAATTGAATGCTTTAATATTTAATATTTTAATAATAGGGGTGTTTAGTTGGGGGGTTTTTTCACGTTAACTTGTTACTTACAGTGCTAAGATCTAGTAAAATATCCCTCTCTTCTTTTTTTTTTTTTTTATTTGGACAATATGGCCTTGAAAGAATGAAGTAAGTGTAGAACCCAGGCATAAACCTAAATTCTTTTCGTTTGTGTCTTGTAAGATGTATGTCACAGGTAATGCTTAGAGTGCTAAGTGAGATTGCATCATTGTTCTACTACAACCCACAAAAGTAGCCTTTTGAAGGAGGGAAAGACCAGGCCAGTCCAGTGACACCTTTTCCACTTTCTATATTATTTACTGGTTAGATATTTGTGATGACCTTTTCTGTTTACTCAGTCACCGATAGTTTTCAAAGTAACCAGTAAAACCAAATTCAGAGATAATTATTATCTATCAAAGATGTGGCCGTAGTGACATTTAGTATGTCGGATATACTTTTGTTTTTCTAACGGGGATTCCTCTAGCCGATGAAGTCCCCTCTGGCCCAATTGAGTGATTGAATGATTTCCTTTCACACTTTCTTACCCTTCCACATTCTCTTACTGTCTTTCATAGATTGGTCGACTGTTTCCTGGTAGACGCAGCAGCCGTCAGTCTCAGTATGTCCCCTACCGGGAACTTCCTGGCCTCGTCGCACGTTGATGGCCTAGGTATTTATTTATGGTAAGAGATTGCCTTGCAGATACTGTGTCTGTCAACTCTTGTTTTTACTTTTCAATTAGTTATTTCACACATTTTAGATGAAGATTAGAACAGTAAAATTTCGGAAAGCAATTAGCACAATTGTCTTACTCATCATAACTGAACCCAGATATTGTGGGTTGAGTTCTTGAGGTTGAAACTTTAATCTGCTGATGAATGTATGAATGGCTTATTTTAGGAAAAGTTTTAGTTTATTTACTCATGATAATGTTGTTTCCAAACCATAATTTTTTTTTTTTTTTTTTTTTTTTTTTCTCCATACAACACAAAATCAGATGCTTTGACAAATGTTCAGGCTGGACTTTTTCATGCTACAGAAACATACAGTGACCAGGGGCTGTCAAGTTCGAAAAATGATGAAAACGAAAACAAAGCACTATCTATGAACTGTGAATATATGTCTTATATTAGTTACGTCCATATATATTTGGACACTGACACAATTTTAATCATTTTGGCTCTGTTTGCCACCAGAATAGAATTAAAATGAAACAATCAAGATGTAACTGAAGTGCAGACTTTAAGCTTTAATTCAAGGGGTTGAACAAAAATATAAAATTCTTAGGAATTACAGCCATTTTTATATACAGTCTCCCCATTTTCAGGGGCTCAAATGTAATTGGACAAATACATATAATCATAAATAAAATGTTCATTTTTAAAATTTTGTTGAGAATCCTTTGCAGGCAATGGCTGCCTTAAAGGAACAATCCACTAAGTCTGGAACTCATGGACATCACCAGAGACTGGGTTTCCTCCTTTGTGATGCTTTGCCAGGTCTTTACTGCAGCTGACTTCAGTTGTTGTTTGTTTGTGGGTCTTTCTGCCTTTAGTTTTGTCTTCAGCAAGTGAAATGCATGCTCAATCGGGTTGAAATCAAGAAATTGACATGGCCATTGCAGAATATTCTACTTTTTTACCTTCAAAAACTCCTGGGTTGCTTTTGCTGTGTGTTTTGGGTCATCGTCCATTTGTACTATGAAGCGCTCTCCAATCAACTTTGCTCCATTTGACTGAATCTGGGCAGAGAGTATATCCCTATACACTTCAGAATTCATCTTACTGCTTCTGTTCTCTGTTGCGTCATCACTAAACACTAGTATCCCAGTGCCACTGGAAGCCATGCATGCTCATGCAATCACACTGCTCCACCATGCTCTGGATCATGAGCTGTTCCAAGCCTTCTCCATACTTTTTTCTTCTCGTCATTCTGGTACAGGTTGATCTTAGTTTTAGCCATCCAAAGAATGCATTTCCAGAAGTGGTCTGGCTTTTTTTAGATGTTTTTTGGTAAAGTCTAATCTGGCCTTGTTTGCACCTTGTGGTGAACCCTCTTTATTTGCTCTGGTGAAGTCTTCTTTTGATTGAATACTTTGACAGTGACACGACCACCTCCTTGAGAGTGTTCTTCTCTTGGCTGGATGTAGTGAAAGGGTTTTTCTTTACCATGTAGACTAGAGGATCCTCCGATCATCCACCACTGTTGTCCTCCATGGACATCCAGGCCTTTTTATGTTGCTGAGCTCACTAGTTTTTTTTTTGGTTTTTTTTTTTTTTCTCAGAATGTACCAAACTGTTGATTTGGCCATTCCTAATGTTCCTGCTATCTCTCATGGATTTGTTTTGACTTTGAAGCCTAACAATTGTCTGTTTCACCTGCATGGAGAGCTCCTTTGACTGCATGATGTGGGTTCACAGCAACAGCTTCCAAATGCAAATAGCACACTTAGAATCAACTCCAGACCTTTTACCTGCTTAATTGATGTGGAAGTAATGAAAGACTAGCCCATGGCTGTCCATGAAACAGCTTTTGAATCAACTGTCTAATTACTTATGGTCCCTTGAAAAAGAGCTGTAATTCCTCAACCCTTTCTCCAATTTTGATGAGAATACCCTCAAATTAAAGCTCAGAGTGTGCACTTTAAGCCCATATTCATATATTATATTATATGACATCACATTATATAACTGTAACTTGAATATATTTTGGTCAGAAGCTAAAATAATAAAAATTGTGTGTGTGTGTGTATGTGTATATATATATATATATATATATATATATATATATATATATATATATATATATATATATATATATATATATATATATATATATATATATATATAGGTTGAGTTCAGTGCATTGTGGGATACAGTACCCCAGCTCTGTGCTCTTTGTCATTGTAGGCCAAGTAGTTATTTAATGCACACTATGTGCATTATACACCACTTTATATTGTAGAAAAGTTAACTCTATATAAAGCCTAATTGTATCAAATTTGATAGGCAAATTTCTAAAGCCTCTAAATTATCAAATGATCAAAGCTTTGCTGATTGATACGTTTAATTCTAAAAATGTCCCCTTCAGGTCATGGTACATGTCTTTTTGCTGTGCTGTCTTTTTTATCGTTATGAAGTAAACAAACTTTTTATTGTTAGCTAAACGTCAACATGAACACTTGAGCACTGATTTTTCTGAAAAAATATGTATGGATAATGAAGATAAAATTGATCAAATATGATAAATCAGACTTCTGAGGAACTTTTATTTGTACGCTTTTGTACTCAGTCATCATTGAATTACAAGCATAGCCTGTCATGACCCTCAGTTTTTAGTATCATGATTCAAAGAAGCTGCTTTATGAAATATTGTATGTTCAGCCTTGCTGTCTGTTTGGGTCATTTCTAGGTCCAATAACACACTGTGCAGTATGGTGTCATTGCGCCCTCTACCTGCAGACTATGAGCCGACTGTGATCATGCTGCCAGGCACCTGCCCAAGCAAAGGTGTGACCACATTATCATATCGATTATAATTTGAAAATCATTTCACTTGAGACTAAGTCCCGATGATTGTGTGCTTGTTAACAGATATAGAAGAGGAGGAAGTTTTAGATGCTGACAGTTCTGAGATGCTTGAGTACATTTCACCAGCACAGCTGGATGAACATCTGGTCACACTCTCTCTGCTTCCTGACTCACGCTGGAAGAACCTGCTGCATCTGGACATCATCAAGGTATGTGCATGTAAAAATAGAAAAAAAAACAGTGGTCTGTGCTTAATTGTGATGTGTTTGAAAAGCCATTAAAAACCCTGTAAAACTGTGAAAAATCTTCACCTACAGAAAAAGAACAAACCAAAAGAGCCCCCAAAATTGCCAAAAGCTGCACCCTTCTTCATTCCCACCATTCCAGGGCTGGTGCCCCAGTTTGCTCTACCCACCACACCCTCAGAGGACCAGGTAAACGCTCTTGATAGTGACACTGTTGAGTATTTGTTGTTGGGAATTTATTTGTCAGTTTTAAAGTTATTGTATATATAAAATTACTATATTAAATTAAGTATATTTATTATTAAGTTTGCCTGAAATATTGACTGATAAATATGAAAACATTTTGGTTTATATTTTTAAGACAGTACGTAAGTAAATAAATTCAGCGAGGACTTATTAAATTAATAAAAAGTGACAGTAAAGACTTTTTCATTGTTACAAAAATATTTACATTTAAAATATTTGCTTTTAAATGCTCAGTATTCATAATAAGAAATGTTTCTTGAGCCCCAAATCAGGATATTAGAATGATTTCTGAGGGGTTGTGTGACACTAAATACTGGAGTAATGGTTGCTGAAATTTCAACTTGGATATAAATTAAATTTTTAAAAATATTAAAAGTTATTTTAAATTGTAAATTTTTTACTGTATTTACTTGTTATTGTAATTAGCCTCTTTTTTTTTAGTCTAAAGTTGTCAACTTGGGAGTGTTAGCACAGAAGTCCACCTTCTACCTTCAGCTTGAAAACGCTTTAGACAACAACTCGTGTAAGTACTTTATACTTTGATGCTGTACTATTGAATTTGCAGTAGCTGTGATGTGAATGATCACTGTGTGTTAATCATCATGACAGATGAGGAGCCAGTGAAGCTGTTGAGAGAGTTGGGCCCCTCTGCCATTGACACAGAACTTCGGGCCCTGTCACCAGATATGGGTGGAGAGGTCAGAGTTATGCAGAGCTTCCTCAAGATGATCAGCAGCATTCTTCAGTCCAAAAGAGATTTCGACCTGGCTCAAGCCTACCTAGCATTGTTCCTTAAGGTACGATACGAGCAATCTGCTGATGTTTATTTATTTACAATTGCATGCAATTGCACACATTTTCATGTCAGCTTAATACAATAGCTTTGATTTTAGTTCCATTACAAAGCTGTAAGACTTTTTTGTAGGAACTGCTTAGTTTCTGTCCTAACCATCCATCACAAAACTGTCGGTTGCTTGGTTTTTGTTTCTTTCTAATCGTGCTGGGAAGCCCCTGTGCACCGTCAAACATCATTGATCTAAATATCCTGTTTCGCATTGATCATGTATCCACATTCCAAATAAAGACTGTGAAATGCAGCTTTTTTCTTGTTTTTTTTTGGTTTGGACCTTGAAAATATTTAGTAAATATTTATAAATTATAATATTAATGTAATATTTATGATAAAAATGTGAATATATTTGATAATTCAGTTTTGCAGGAAATGAATATTTACAATAAACAATGAAGGGCTTAAATAGTGAAAACTGGAAAATTGTTGAAAGCAAGGCTGCATTTATTTAATCAGAAACACAGTAAATAGAAATAACACTAAAATAACTTTCTATTCTAATATATTTAAAAATGTCACATGATCCTTCAGAAAACTTGTTTTTGCTGCTTAATATTTTTATGCAAATCCTGATACACTACCATATAAATGAATAGTTTCGTTCAGCAAAAATATATTAAATTGATCAAAAGTGACAGTAAAGGCACTTATAATATTCCAAAAATATTTTATTTCAAATAAAACCTGTTCAATGAACTTTTTATTCATCAAACAATCCTGAAAAAATGTATCATGGTTTCCACACAAATATTAAGCAGCAAAAACTGTTTTTAACATTAATAATAGTAAGAACCATTATTAATAATTAAGCACCAATAACACCTGAGCACCAAATCAGCATTTTAGAATGATTTATGAAGGATCACGTGACACTGAAGGCTGGAATAATAAATAAGTCAAAGCCTTGGTGAGCATAAGACTTCTTACAGAAACATGTAAAAATGATATCCTAAACTTTCAGTGTCAGTGGAAATGTTATTGTTCTACATGCTGTTAAAATATATTAAATGTAATCTTTTATATGATTTTTCATATACAATATAAACTTATAAAGTAAAATAATGCAATTAATGTTATAATATTAACAAATTATCTTTTTTTTTTTTTTTTTTTTGCATTTATAAAAGGGTTACAACATACACATGTGTTCTGATTTTGAATTTGTCTCAGTATTTTTAGCATAGATAAACTGTTCATGAAAGTTGTAATTTTGCTAGATAGGACACACTGGATTTGTTTGATTTTTAAACAGCAGATGGCAGCAAATGTATATGAAAACATTTTCCTGGCAACACTTTCTATGAAGCCTGTATTTATAATACATTATAAGGGTATTCTTAAGGCATTATAATGAATGCATAATGCATTATAAAAAACCTTATAATGTGTTATAAAATCTCATGAATAATCATAATCATAATACATTATAGTACTTACGTATTTGTGGTTATAACATTTAAGAGTATGATTATTTATAACACAATGAACCATATTAAATCTACTTCATTTATAATGGGCTATATCATAGCTTGACATTGTTTATTTAAGATCTGCACAGTACCTTACTACATCTCTTGAGTGCAATGTTTATATATATATATATATATATATATATATATATATATATATAAAACTAATTGTATTAGTAGACTTAGGTAGGGTAGGTAGAACGTTCACATACTTGCAAAGTATCCTATACTCAGTATGTCTGTTGAGGAACCATCAAAATAAAGTGTTAGCATACAGTATATTCAGCAGACACACTACTAATACTCTCCTGACTGCTAGTTAACATGTAGTTGCAGAGTTACTTATCAACAGCTGTCTAAAGGGTGCCATCAAAATAATCAAACTGATATTATAAAAAAAATGTTCAAAGCAAATGTGTCATATTACACATTCATCTGATCTGATATCTGATCTTATGGCTGTTTGAGAAAAAAAAAAAGTATCGCTATTATTATTACTTATAAGTGGTCTTTGTCTGCTTTAAGTAAAGTAACATAAGTAACGTGGCAAGATATGAGACTTATAATACATTATAACTATGAGAAATATAATCCATTGTAACTTAAGCGGATGGATCGTGTTCAATGTGTGTTATAAATCATCATACTCTTAAAAGCTATAACCACAAATAAGTAACTATTATAATACATTAAAACTGTTCTTATGAATATTCATGAGATGATACAACATTATAAAGTTATTTATAATGCATTATGCATTCATTATAATGCCTTAAGAATACCTTTATAATGTATTATAAATACGGGCTTCATAGAAAGTGTTACCAAATTATTCACTTTATATACAGTCATGTAATTACATCTAAACAACATCTAGTAACAGAACAATTTGGGGTGTTTGAGTGTAAAGATGCAGGTTTTTTGAATTTTTAACTCTAACAATGTCATCTTGCTGTTCCAGCTCCATCTTCAGTTCATCGCAGACCAGCCCGAACTGATGGAGGAGGCACAGAGCGTGTCGGCACACCTGGAGGAGACGTGGATGTCCATGCAGACGCTCTTAAATCAGAACATTTGTCTGTTGTCTTATATCAAGAGTGCATTATTGTAAAGCACATTTCACCATGTTGTTGAATGTTTGTATCAGACTAAATGTTCTTGCCCTGTTTTGTTAATACAAATTAAAATTATACCAAGGCTATGTGATTTTTATTTATTTATTTTTTTTTCTTATAGTTTGGGTAAGGACATAATGGTAGTCATATATTTTACATAATGGGCACTGAATGGGGGACCTCAAGAAATAGTTCACACAAAAAATGAAAATTTGCAGAAAATGTACTCACCCTCAGGCCGTCCAAAATGTAGAGTTTCATCAGAACAGATTTGGAGAAATTTAGCATTGCATCACTTGCTCACCAGTGGATCCTCTGCAGTGAATGGGTGCCGTCAGAATGAGAGTTCAAACAACTGGTAAAAACGTAACAATAATCCACAAGTAATCCACACGACTCCAGTCCATTAATTAACGTCTTGTGAATTGAAAAGCTGCATGTTTGTAAGAAACAAATCTATCATGAAGACGTTTTAATCTAAAACCATCACTTCTGGCCATAATAGTGCTTCCTCAGTGCAAATTTTCATCCTCTGTTGTCCTCTCACATCAAAATCCACTGACATTTTTTAGAACTGTTTTGGACTTTTCACTTGCAACTAGTGTTCTGTATCTCATGTATCTCCTGATTCAGATGAGAAGTTTTTCACTGGAGAAAACAATATTAAGGATAGAGGACTTGTATTTTAGCTGGAAGAAAATGGTATTAAAAAAAAAAAAAAAAAATTCTCCAGATCTGTTCCGATGAAGAAAATCTCAGTCACACTTTATTTTAAGGTACAATTCTCACTATTAACAAACCATTAACTATGACTTTTGCCTCATTCAACTCCTGATTTGCTGCTTATTAATAGTTAGTGAGGTAGCTAGGTTTAGGTATTGGGTAGGATTAGGGATGTAGAACATGATCATGCAGGATATGTACTTTATAAGTACTAAAAAACAGTCAATATGTTAATAATAGTTATGCTAATAAGCAACTAGTTAATAGTGTGAATTTGTCTTTTAAAGCTGACATTTGTACATGTTTAAGTGTCCAAATACTATGCATAATGTTACCCACTATGCAAAATATATATGTTACACATTACATATATATGCACAGCTGCATTATTTTGCATACAGCTGCATTATTTTGCATACAGATGCAAAAAAATGATCCTACATCACCTCCCAGTTCTTATTTTTTGTATGACTGAGCATCAAGGAAGTGAATCTGTGAGAGGGATGCTGGTGGTTAGCTGGGATTGTGGTTATTTTGTGTTGAGCAGATACTGAACAGATGGGTCTCTCTGTGTGGGAGCCCAGAACACTCCTGCACTGCTTGAGCTTTAAAGGATGACCAGTCATGCAGGCCAGTACAGATCTGGACTCAGTGTGGGTGATTTCTTCCTCATAGCATATTCAAATCGTCATTGAAAGTGGCATATTTGAAAAATTAAAGAAAAAGATCCTCAATAATGTACATCAAGTCAAACTTGGTAAGGGAATTGCTGTCATCCTGACGAAAGAAGACTGAAAGAAAAGTGCATGCTTCTGAGGTCTGGGGTAAAAGTTTCAATAAAACATTCTGGTGTTTCAGAACAACTTCAAAAAGTACTTGATATCAGATGGAAAAGCCATGGTACTTTGATACAATCTAATAAAATAGATATAAATATGTTATATGCTTCTTAAATATAGATAGACAGACAGACATAGATAGATAGATATAGAAAATAAAAGGAACAACAAATATTAATACAATACATGGTGATTACAGGTAAAGTGGGCCGTTTAAGTTTGATTGTACTGTGCTCAATGGGTTTGCACTTTCAGAGCATAACAATGGTTCTTAATTAAAGGGACACTGTTTCTCTAAATGATAAAATAGTTTTGGTTGATGCAATATGACACTGGTGGGTGTGGCCACACCTCAGAAGAGGACTGTGTCATGGTGAAAGGTAGAAAACTGCAAAAGAAGAAGATTTTCATTTCTAAATTATTTGGTTGCTCACTAAATGGAAACAAATATTATTGGGACAGTTCCTGTTGTTTTTGTTTCCACAGTTAAAAGGGAAGAGGCTACATTTACTACATTTACATTTAGTCATTTTGCAGACCCGTTTGACTTACAAATGATGAAAGATGGAAGCAATTAAAATCAACAAAAGTCTCAGTTAGCTTAAGGCAGTACACGTTTTTTTGTTTGTTTTTAAATAATATAATAAATAAATAAAAAACAGATAGAATAGAAAAAGAATAGAGCAAGCTAGTGTTAGAGGCCTTTTTTGCTTTTGTTAAAAACAAACAAACAAACAAACAAAAAACATCTAGGTATCTAAATTACACATTTTACAAAAAGTGGCCCACTTTACCTGCAATCATCCCTACCCGCATTTAAATAGTAGTTTTAATTACTTTGATTAATATCCATAGAAAAATAGCTAATACTAATAGTCATATGAATCTTATTCAAAATCGTATTTTTCTTTATGCCAAACTTCTTAATTTTTTTTTTTTTTTTTATGGGAAGTGTATTCATCTATTTATTCAGTTAGTAATTAGTAAATATGTTACAACCAAGGTTTCCCAAACCGGGCTTCGTAAAGAATAACAAAAAAAAAAAAAAAAAAAGTAATTGTAGTCTAAGTAGGCCTACAAGTAGGTAATGCAAATTACAAGTATTTAATTTTTGGAATCTGATTACATAAACCAGGTTACATGTAATCAGTTACTACCCAGCTCTGGCTATAAATGCATATCTGTAGCCTATTTAGGGCCCTCTTTTCTTGGTTATAGCCTCCTGTAAACGTTTCAAAACGCAGAATGAATGAATGAAAGAAAGATTAGGCAGATCAAATCCTCGAATCTCCAATTTTTGGTGAAATATGACCCCGAAGTTTATGTCAGATTTAGACTGACCCAGCTTGTTGTTTTACAGTGTGTCAGTAATGTGTTATAGACAGAATGGTGTTTTTCATAAATGAAGGAAATGGATGAAATCTAGCTAGAAATATATCTATCATTTGCCATAATGATATCTAGCAGTAATGCAGCTGCCAAAAATATACCGGAGTATTGTTATGTAATATGTGACGTCCACTGAATCCAGGTAAATCACACACAGACAGAAAATCAGCGCCCTACATAGGCGACAGTAAGACCCAGTGGAAGCCGCGCGCTCCGTTCAGAGAGCGACATGACAACCGCGATCGACTGATGCTACACACACAAGCCACACAGCGCACCTCACCAACACTCGTTACAGGTAATGCCAAACTCTTTCGACAAAGATGTATGTCGTTCGCCTCTCCAGACCGTGTGTCCATTTCTTCCATGTCATGTGGTGATGTTGTTGTTTCGCTCCGCCGATAGTGAATTGAAGCTCTGGAGATGCTGAAAGTGACAATGCCCGCCTCTAGAGCCGCTCCTGAATACTGGATCGACGGATCCAAGAAAGAGACGCTGGCGGACTTCTATGAGCTGGAGTCTGAACTGGGACGGTAAGTGGAAGGGCAGCAGTATGTGAATAAGCAGCTTTTCAAACGCTTATTGAAGACGATATTCACTGCTTGGACCTCTAACAAAATATACCAGAATATGTAACAGGGTTGCAGATTTCGCCTAATTTAAGATAAAACGCTGTAGTGGCCGACTGTTGTGGGACCAAACGTCGGTTATATAGTTGTTAATTAACTTATGTTTCTTATGAATATTAGTTATTAGAAAAAAGACTGTGTTATTAATATTTATTTGCTAACAGGGTTGAGCTTGGCCAAGATAGTCAACACTAAAATATGTGTAACATTGATGATAGCCTATTAGTAGGCTACCTAATCTCTAACAGTTGTCACTCCAAAGAATATGGGATTTGAGTGTTTATTCAGACACCAATTTGTACCATATTCTTGGAAGTTATTTAATCAGCTGAGATGATTTTGTCTAAATTTAGCTGTCACAGTGGCCAGCTACTTTGAAATGTTAGGTGGCCTACTGATGATACACCTATAATTTTAGTTTATAGGCCTATTGTAAGTTTTGACACTTTCCTTTGAATTAAACTTGCTGAATACAGTCAGTAATAAAAAAGTTCTGTAATAATTAATGTTACGGTCCCTGGTATAAATGTCTAGAAGTCAAGAGGGACACATAACATAATAGACGGACAGCAGCTAGAGTTTTCCAATTATTTATTTAAACACAAATTACTCACAAAAGTAACCAAAAAAAAAAAAAAAAAAAAAAGAAACGGCCGGGGAGCCCAGCGACAAAGGAAAGAATAAATAAACTAACAGAAACAAGCTGGGCCTCCCCGCTCCAAACTAAAATTACAAACGAAGAAAAAGTACGTGGCGATGTGGCTGTAGAGAAAACTGTGGCTGGTAGAGAGCGAGCGAGAGGGTCCGCCTCCTTCCTCTTTATAGCCTCGTCTCCCCAGCTCAACCAATAAGAAACTAGAGAAGACAAAAAAGAAGATAACAATAAGCACTAGTGTTTATTTGAGGACTCTGGGCCGGGGCGTACGCGAGGCGCGCGTAACAATTAACAAGACAAGAATATAACATATTTAATAGTATACTCCCTCCTTTCAGAGGGATTTGTGCCTTTGTGCTTAAAAAGTGAGCTACTAATTTGTTCCATATTTGTGGATTAAAAATGGGATGATTTAGTCAAAAGATTGCTGTCACTTGCTGTCATGGTCTGTTAGTTTAGAAATTTTATGTTGTTGTTGTTTTTAGATATTTGATACACTTATTTAAATTTGCAGTGTTAAAGAAATAATATTTTGCATATTTTATTTATGAAATTGTTTTTAGTAACAGGGTTGATCTGAACCAATTTAGTCAACACTAAAATTGAGTCCAGTTTGGATGTCTCTAATTTGGGACAATGGAACACCAATTTGTATTTTTTTAATGGAAAGTGCTATATTAAATTTGGAAATAAAAAATCCTGACATCTCTTTAAATTTAATCTAATTCTGCAGAAATATATTTCTGTCAGGACCACTATCGTCAATGATAGACACTTAGCATACAGTTTGGTTTGGCTGTATGGTTCTGTTCTGGGCAAAAACTCCCTGCCCATCCATGCAGCCTGTCATGAATGAGCAGCAATAATAACCCCCCAAGGGTTAACAGAACAGAACCAAGCAGATATCATTAATGTGCTTAATTACATTGTGTAACGCATTACTCAAGATTAGGGAGTCTGATTCAACAGGAATGTCAGAAGCCAAGTCCTGACTGTGGCGAAAGGAGGAGATGGGGATGGAGGAGGGTAATTTGCTCCTGAGCAAGCAAGCTGCTGAATAATACTGAATAGCGCTTATGTAGGGATGCCGTGATAGGTGTCGTATTCCTATAGGTAGATGTGATCAGCTGAGATTCAGCTGATGCAAGCTGACTCACGTGATCTGCCAGAACTAATGCTATGCTTGATGATCATATTTTACTACATATTCTTTTGCTCATATACTGTGTGTGTATGTATGTATGTGTATATATATATATATATATATATATACACAAATATTATGCTCTTGCTATTCTCTGTGTTTGGTTAGGGATCTGGATATTTAGGATAATTGGATTTAACACAAATTCTCTTTTTTTCTCAAGCAGGGCAATTATTGGTCATCATTATAAATTCCTGTATATGAGTCAGACGTTTGCAGTCTGTTGAAATTTTTCTATGAGACTCATGGGAAATGTTACATCATTAGAAAAAAGTCTCATTAGTCTAAGACAGGTGTCATTAGTCTAAACCTGAGTGGTGTTTACATTGTCACCTAGTCATTTGTCACCAGGCAATAAGTGTAATAGGAGAGGACATCCTCAAAGTACAAAGTGTTTCCAGGACACAGAGTCTGAAACATTTGGTAGTATCATTAAATCAGCAGAACTTCATAGTGCACTTTGTTTGGCAAGCAATCATCTAGGAGAAGATGCATAAACCACTTGCTTAAGGCTAGCAACACAAGTTTTTATTTTTATTTCTTTCTCTTTTGTGCAAATAAATGCTTTTAAGATATTAGGCAGATTTTAGGCGAATGTATTTGAATATTATTTATGCAAATTTTATAAAAAAAACAATAGGAAAAGTGTGTCTCTTGTATATCCATAATACACATAAAACAATAATAGTACCATGGTACACGTCCAAAATTCATGGTTGAATCATGGTACTTTTTGTTAGTGAGATCTTGCAAACAGGTTTAAATAACAACATATATGACAATATGTTAGTTGTTCAGACACAATAGTGCTGTAGAGTAGCTATTGTTTTTGTTACTGTTCTCAAAAAATAAAGGTTCTTTATTGCCATTGATGGTTCCATGAAGAACCTTTAACATCTAACATCACAAAAGGTTCCACTGCGCATAGGGTTCTTTGGAGTGCAAAAAAAAGCTCTTTAGATTATTAAAATGTTCTTTATACTAAGAAAAAATGGTTCTTTTAAGTTCCAAACAGTTCTTGCTGTTTTTAAATGTGCTATATAAATAAAACAAACTTGAAACTTAAAGGGGACCTATTATGCTCCTTTTTACAAGATGTAAAATAAGTCTCTGATGTCCCCAGAGTGTGTATGTGAAGTTTTAGCTCAAAATACCCGACAGATAATTTTTTATAGCTTGTTAAAATTACCACTTTTAGGGTATGAGCCCAAACGCTCTGATATTGAGTGTGTTGCTTTAAATGCAAATGAGCTGTTGCTCCCGGAGAAGAGGGCGGAGCTTCAAGAGCTCGAGCTCCCGCATTAGCAGTGCTAGCCTTTAGTA